>NJDC01000065.1:192521-213549 GCA_002245475.1 Calephelis virginiensis | reverse complement strand
TAAATGTATAAACTTAAAAAATAAGATGTAATATTAATAAATGATAATAATAATATAATGAATAATAATAATAATAAAATATAATGAACGACATGTCTACATTTTGGAAAAGTATTTGGTCCGTGCCCGTTGCTCATGTTAGTGGTGAGTGGATGAGCATTGTTGAGCGCTCGTGTGAATTATTACAATCTATGGCAGCTGTTACTATCAATCTTGAGGACGTAATGGAAGCGGTCCGTTTGACACATAATTGGAAAAGTCCGGGACCAGACGGACTACATAATTTTTGGCTGAAATGGTTGCGTTCTTCACACGCACGCTTAGCTGCTCAATTCCAAGAGGTTATAGAATCTAGATTTCTCCCATCGTTTATGACAACAGGAATCACATTTTTACTTCATAGATCCGGCAGTACCACGGATCCTAAAAAGTTTAGACCTATTACGTGCCTACCTACAATGTATAAACTACTTACATCCATTTTGACCTCAAAATTAAATAAGCACCTTTATGCAAATAATATTTTAGATCCTGCTCAAAATGGATGTAGGGTTGGGTCTCGTGGTACTAATGAGATACTCCTCATTGACATGCCTATTAACCAACAGGTTCGCAGAAATCGGAAAGGTCTTTCCACCGCCTGAATTGACTATAAAAAGGCTTACGATTCGGTACCGCATACATGGTTGGAACTAGTGTTGGAACTGTACAAAGTTGATACAGTTCTAAGCTCGTTTCTGGTTTCATGTATGCGGCAGTGGACCACGGCTCTTTGTCTCCCAGGAGGTGGAAGGAATATTTGCATTTCCGAACCCATAAGGATTGTGCGGGGTTTCCAAGGTGACAGCTTGAGTCCATTGTGGTTTTGTCTGGCTTTAAATCCTTTGAGTACATTGCTAAGGGATTTAAAGCTAGGTTATCGGTTGCGTAGAGGGGGTGAGACTATTTGTCATCTTTTGTACATGGATGATCTCAAGTTGTTTGCATCAAATAAACCAGACTTGTTGTCACTGCTTGATGTAACACATACATTTAGTAGTGACATTAAGATGGAGTTTGGCGTAGATAAATGTGCGGTTGTACATGTGCAGAAAGGGAAGGTTGTACCGAGCGAATATTTACAACTTTCAGAGACAATATCTCTCAGATCTCTCTCCGAAACCGAAACTTACAAATATCTTGGTATGCCAGAGGGTCTAGGTATACTAGATCGGGACGTTAAACAGCTGGTGATAGAACGTTTACTTGGTCGCTTGACAAAAGTATTGAAAAGCCTTTTGTCAGGGGTTAATAAGGTGCGCGCTTTCAACAGCTGGGTGATTCCTGTTTTATTATACACCTTTGGCATATTAAGATGGACTCAAACAGAGCTAGACACCCTGCACAGAAGAGTCCGTAAACTATTGACAACATATCGCATGCATCATCCACGCTCATCTGTGATGAGATTGTATATTCCTCGGAAATGTGGAGCACGTGACTTCCTTAATGCCAAAAACCTTCATAACCGTGAAGTATACAATCTTAGAGAATACTTGCTACACGTTGAGTGTGAAGTGCATCGTGATGTAGTGTCAGTGGACAATGGACTGACTCCGCTATCCTTAGGTAAAGAGAACTGGCATAAACCGGTGGTACTTAGTACTCAGAAGAAGAAAGATGTATGGAAGAGCAAAGAACTACATGGTCGATTTTATCAGGTTCTTTATGGGCCTGATATTGATACACTAGCATCCGTATCTTGGTTACGATTCGGTGACCTCTTTGGTGAAACCGAACGTTTTGCTTGTGCAATTACTGACGAGGTTGTCAAGATGAATAACTATCGGAAATACATCATGAGGGGTAGCACAGTTGACATATGTCGAGCGTGCCATCGTCCTGGTGAATATATTAGGCATATTATTTCCGGTTGTTCTCATCTTGCCAACGGCAAGTACTTGCACAGGCACAACCAAGTAGCCAAGATAATCCACCAGCAACTTGCTCTTCGATATGGACTTGTCGGTTTTGAAGTACCTTACTATAAGTATACACCGGAGCCAGTTCTTGAGAATAGCCATGCAAAGCTCTACTGGGACCGATCTATCATCACGGACAGGACTATTGTCGCCAATAAGCCTGACATCGTGCTGGTAGATCGGTTGGAGCGCCAGGCTTTTCTTGTTGATATCACAGTTCCATTTGACATTAACCTCGTGAAAGCTGAGAAGGAAAAATTGACAAAATACACTGACTTAGCGCACGAGGTTACTGACATGTGGGATGTTGACTCAACAATAATTGTCCCGATAGTCGTGTCAGGAAATGATGAAATGAACATCTTAAGAGACTCGCTCTACAACCCTGGGTTAAGGGCCGAATCCAGAAGGCAGCAATTTTGGGGACGGCACGCATTGTGTGGAGATTCCTCACTCTGTCGCCCTGACCACTGACGGTTTAGTTGTAAGACCACCGTTTTTGGTAACCTGTTTTTTATGTTTATATTTTTAATATTTTTTTTATATTAAATGTATAGACGTAGAAAATAAGAGGCATTGAAAATAAATGATAATAATAATAATAATATCTTTATTGTACACAAAACGTTATCACAAACATGAACATAAAGATAATACAGTACAATGGGCGAGCTTATCTCCAGTAACAGAGATTTCTACTAGCTGACCCGTAAAAAAGAAAAAACAGAAACAAACATAAACGTAGACAAGTGTAGATACACGATTTGTTGACTATGAAATACTTAACCAAATAATAATAAATATATATAAAAAAATATGTAAATATATACATAAACATACACACGATATACATGAACACAAACCTACGTAGATAATGTACACATAATATATAAGTATACATAATTATATACATAACTAGAAATTCAAAGAAAAAACAGACTACGATTAAAAAAAATCAAATTTGTGAGAGATAGTGCTCTTTTATTAGTTTCTTAAAGACAAATAATGTTTCACTGGCCCGAATTTTATCAGGTAAAGCATTTCACATCTTAACAGCACGAACAGTGAATGACTGAGAATAAAAAGCAGAGTTACTAACAGGGAAACGTAACAAGGTTTTAACATGAGGACGACAAGGAGATTCAGTGGAATGTAGGAATTGAAAGGAATCACGGAGATAAAAAGGATCTTATATAAAAGACACAGTAGATGAAAATTACGACGTAAGCGTATAGGAAGCCATCCTAACTTAGCCCTGTAACTCGAGACATGATCAAATTTTTTGAGACCATAGATAAATCTAATGCAAAGATTTTGAAGTCTTTCTAATTTGTTAAGTAGTTCTTCAGTAGCGTCAAGAAAACATGTGCCGGCATAATCTATAATAGGAAAAATAAGGGTATGTATAAGTGAAATTTTCGTTGTAAGGGGAAGGAAATTTTGGAGGAGCTTAAGAGAATGAAAAGCATGATGAACCTTTTTACTTATATTGTTAACATGGAGATTCCAAGAGAAATCGGAAGTAAAATTTACACCCAAGTTAACTGCAGTATTAGAATAATTAATAGGCGAATTATTGTACAGAAGGGCGGGGATATCTGAGTTGGTAATTATGCCACGCATGTAACGACTACCAATAATTAAGGCCTGAGATTTAATTAGACTCACGATGAATCCAAACAAGTTAGCCCAATTATAAATTCGTTTCAGATCCTCGTTCATACTCTGAATTGCCTGAACAACACTCTCAACCGGAAAATGTCTGTAAAGTTGAAGATCATCTGCATATAAGTGAAAGTGAGAAGATATTACTGAAGTGACCGCATTGATGAAAGTGGAAAATAGGAGTGGAGAAAGAACACCACCCTGAGGTACACCTGCACTTAAATTAATCCAATCTGAAGATGGTACACCCGAAATAACACACTGTTATCTGCCACGTAAATAAGAATCAAACCAATCTAAAACAGAAGAGGAAATATTTAAAGATCTAAGAACACCCATCAAAACGTCCTAATCCACAGAATTGAAAGCACTGCTAAAATCCAAGAAGACAATAACAGTGAGAAGTTTTTTATCGATAGCTTGACGTATATCATCGGAAACACGAATTAATGCTGTAACAGTGCTGTAACCCGGACGAAACCCAGATTGGTTCACATGTAATAATTTGTTATATCTGAGAAATTTTGAAAACTGGAAGTGAACAATGTGCTCGAGTACTTTTAAAAGAAAAGGTAAGGCGACAGCCCCCTTATTGCCACAACCCCATTATGAGCGGGTGGGCAAGATGCAAACCACCCCTCTCCTCGGCGGGCCTCGCAGCAGCCACCCACGCAGACTAAACGGCCTACCGCTCTTGACCACTCCTTGTGTCCTCTCTAGTCGGAGAGGGGTAGGTATTGAAGAGCAGCCGTCCTTCCAATTAGTTTCGGCAGGTACAGCCTGACTCCGGTTACTCAGCCCTCACACCACGACAAGGCTTGAACACTTAAGTAACGGTTTTTCAGTTGTCTGTATCAGCGATTATAAATATAAATAGTGACATTAATTTCAATGTTTGTTTCGCAGTTTTCAATCTCATACTTTAATTGCACGAGTTGTAAAAATTATTGTAAATTGTAATATACTTTTTATTTCTGATTTGCTAAAAAATAAACTCTTTTCATATTCATAACAAAATTATCCAATATTTTAAATTTTTAGCGTTTCAAATCAATAATTCCTGCAAAACTTGTATTTTGAAGTTGGCAATCCTAATGACGACCAATGACTGCTAATGGATAGTGCCCACTGTTGACGGGGCGGAGCGTTTCGGACCGGGGCCCATCGCATTGCAAAGTCCACTGCTTTGGTCCACTGTTTTGGCCACTGCTTTGGCCCACTGATGCGGGCCGGGCCGCATCACATCGGCGGATTTTTTTACTCGGTACTAAAGTAGAACAACGAAATAGAGAGGCCACTCGAAGTTTAAGTCGACAAGTATGGAAAGTTGTGCCATCTAGTAGTTCTCATACGAATCTTCAAGTATGAAAAGTGGCGTCTTTAGTAGTTGTCTTACGAAACTTTAGCGTTAAAAATCCATAGTGCTCTTTTCTTAACAGTGATATCATGATCTTTGGTCACTGTAGGCCGCATCGGGGTATGCGCGCCGGGACAGTGGGCGTTGCTCCATACAAAATGTATGCAAGCGATTGCGGATTGCTGCGCTGCGATGCGCCCCGTCCCGGGCCCGTCCAACTGGGCGCTATCCTTATCTGGTTGAACATAATCGCGGGTGACTGTATTCAATTTAAAATAATTGTATATTTAATGTAGGTATGATATTCAAATGAAAAATAGAAACTAATATGGACCTAACGATAAAGATGGCACAAATAGTGTAAGTTTTTTTCTAGCAAAATTTTAAAACTTATTCAAAAAAAAACTGGACCTAACAAAATATTAATGGCCTTAGGAGCTAAGAAGAACCCATCAATTAAAATTATCTATTAATTTTACAAAGATGCTAACTTTACACGTCATATTAATTACAAATACAATTTATGTCGATCGTGTGTACCGGACCTGTATTATTTGTACACAAAATCATAGATGGCGTTACGGATATCAAATACAAAATGTATACCCATTCAACATCAATCAACAATCAAAAAACATATGCACATAAGCGAACTTAACGCCAATAAGCTTTCTTCTTCTGATTCTTCTCAGAAAACGCACAACATAATGTTAAAAGACAGACAACACCTGGAGTGGCGCATAAAATAAAACAAAAAAAAACACACATAGGTACCGACAAAAATAAATTTACTGATGGAACTAAAATTGACATAGGTATCAAAGATTATTTGTGTGCCTTTAATAAAATTGTTAGGTACAAACTACAACTTAATATTTATGCTAAAATGTACTAAACTTCATTTTTAAATTCAATGCAAATTTAGTTTAAATAAATATAGGTATACCTATAAAACATAATAAATTTAAAGTAAGTCTAGTAATACATACTACTTATATACGTTAATTTTATATACTTATAACATTTTTAAACATTCAACCTAAACCTTAATTACTATGTACGAGTATTAGAAATCTACAATCATAACTATTGCATAAGAAACTTGAGTTTTTAAGATTTTTTTAATGACACACCGTTAATTTAGAAATGGGGGGAGAATATGGTTTCAGTATGTTTACAGGAAAATCATTCCATAGCCGAATCGCAGTTATGGTGAAAGATTCAGAGTAAGACGTAGTGCTATGGCCAAGAGTAGTTCGATAATTACGATATGTAGGTATGTATAGTATGTGGTCGTTGCTATCGACCTTGCGATGTCAGAAACATAAAACGCTATTTTAAGTAACTAGATGAGGGATCATTAAGTAGGTACGTTAACACTTTAGCTTTAGATTAGTAATGTCTGTGCTTAGTATCTAATATCATGACCATAGTCATCATTAATTGCATTGATATACTCGTAGACAGGGTTACATTTTAAAGACCAACCAAAGTTTGGGAGTCAGTTGGGAGTCGTTTAATTTAAAAGTTAATTGAATGTTTTTTTCCCATTTCCCAGAAATTTTCCTGGTTTTTCTCATCATAAAAACCTACTTCTGAAAATAAATTGGGATTGGATATGTGCCCATTTGACGATAGGCTTGCCACCTATCACATTGTGGAACTTAGTGACTTCGTCTAGTCGTGCCTCTGTCTAGCCGTCCGGGGGCGTCCATAAGGGTTTGAAGATATTTTAGGTATGTATATGGTTGATTCAATTGTAAACAGATGTTTTTAGCTGCTTGACAGAAAGTCAGGTGGTCTATTCTACTCAACGGACCTGGACCAACATGAGTTAATATTTATGCTTTGATTGCTTTATTAAATTAAAAAGATATATATAAAATCACAACAAATTATTGCATACGTTTCTAACTTCACACAATAAACTACTCTGAACCGAACTAAATAATGTGGGTAGATTTGATTTTAAGAACTGAATGTATCTGATAGGCCGAGTGCTTTTCAATCTACCGTCGTAAAAAAACTTTCCAAATAACTTGAAATGAGGAATGTTGAGTATCATTTGAATATACAGGTCATCTTACATATACATACTTGAAGTTGTACTGCAGGATAGGCATCCCGGCATCGAGAGTCAAGTGAACGAAGTTCATCGGGTTTGGTTATTTTTTAATACTCAGGAATCTATCACCTTGTTTGATTGACCAATGACCTGTAGGGTTACTCTTGAAGCTCGATTCACGCAATATTGGAAATTGGAATCGAGTATGTCATTTTAGGTACTCTTGAACACAATACTGGCGAGCTATTTACATTCAATTAATATTAAAAATTAAATTGTTTTATCGGATTCGTTGAATTTCTTTGTCATTAAATGTTAATAAGCTGTTAGTACTGTGTTCAAAAGTACCTACAATGAGATATCCGATTCTAATTTCCAGTTTGCACGATATTGAGATTCAAGAGTAACCCTACTGAGATGAACGAGATGGACCAATTTTACTATTTATTTTATGGTAATTTTCAGCAGTAGGTTCTTATGATGAGAAAAACCGGTAAAATATCTGGGAAAATGTCTATTGGAATATATCCTCCAACCATAAGTATTTCCACGCCCATATCCCGAAGGGGCAGGCTGAGGCACAACCAGCGCACCCACGACTAGCCGAAGACACTAATCCTCCATCCATACAAATTGTTTGTAGTTGTTAATGTCAAGTGATAAGAGGTTCGCCGGGTCATCTAGTAATAAAAAAAGTAAAAAGGGTCATGCTAAAGCCGGCCCTGACAGCAAGAAAGTTTCATAATTGAGTAAGGCGGCAGCGGATTACTAAGCACTAAAACTATAGCGTTAGCTTTGGTAATTAGCTGCAAGGTTAATTTAATCGACACATGACGTTTATTGGTTCTTTATCCTTTGTTCTTTATACACCGACAGAACCGCCTCTATGCCTTTACATTATTCAAAAAAGAACAGGACTTTATAAAGAATACAGGCAGAATAGATCATCTGCCTTCCTGCCAGGCATCTCGTAAAAAACAAGCATAGGCTTACCGTTACTAACACCGTGACATCCTACTAGGTGGTAGAGTTTCGCAGCAACTCGCCCGTATTGGTACCACCGTCTTATATATTCCTGCCGCCATAACGTCGGTGCTTGCCGTTGACGTGTTCCCGTTCGAAGGGTAAGGTAGCCGGTAAACTTACTTTTGCTCGAGGCCTAACATCCTGGCCTCAGTTTGGCAACCCACCATTACCACCTTTGGTGTCTCTAGGCCGCGTAAATTTCTTACCATCAGGAAATCCGTCTGCTTGTTTGCAGTATGACGCCTATTGCACAGCAGGTTTTGCTGCCAGTTTTACCAGTCATTGAATTTCGTTTGAATGATTAACAAAATGTATTTTCTTTTGTTTCATTAACATCGGCAAAAAATATGTCAGAGGGTACAATTGAAAAGCATCTGAGTTTTGCTAACAGACGTCTATTTCTAAATGTTTATGGCTTACCGAAGAAACTCAGTTACGTCTGAATTCGTTAATTACGATATTAATCGTATACCGTTTCTTTTCCTGGCTGACTAGGATTGGAAACGATAGTAGCATACAGTAGATAGGATTAACATAAATTCATCTTTAAATTTGTTTGTAATAAATTATGAAGCTTGTAACAAAGATATGTGCTTTAATTTAAATATTAAATGTTTTTTTATGTAATAATTTAGCGAACAAGCACACGACTTTCCAGACGGTAGGATAGCCTTTGCCTAAAGAGACCTTAGACTATGTAGGTGCGTTGCTGTTTTGTGGCCTAGATGTTAGGTCAATTGTGCAAGTAATCCAACTGTCCTACCTTCCAGACTAAGACATGACACTGTAATTATGGTGGCAGGAATAAGTAAGGCGGTGGATCCCTACTCAAACGAGTTTCAGCACATCACTCTACCACAAAAAAAATACGTTATATATTTTTTTTCCAATTTTTCATCCAGTCACAATCTGGTTTATATTTACTCACTAGTTTTAATGACGACGGATCTAATTTTGCACATGATAGCGCACAGGATTATACAAATCATCGTATTTGTAACTGTCATTGGTCCAGCGAGACATATTTATTCATTAGTGCTCTCTAATAGGCGATAGTAATCGAGCAGACGAAGGATATGTCAAGTCTATTCGTGGTAACTTTTGGATGGTTATTTCTACTTGAATCTAGAGTGTCATAATGATCCAGTGTTGCTATTACGTATTTAATAATTTGCTCTATATATAAAATAAAAGTTATGAAAGTAATGAATGTTGTGACATGTATTCACAAAGCCCTATTGAAGTTAAGGAAGAAGGATAAGTAGAGGGAGTCAAATAAGGGAAAATTGTGTATCATGTTGTAAATGTGTGATTGATTGGAATGAAGAATGCTTTAATTTTCGTATTTTGACGATACAAGCGGTGCTTAAAGAAAAAGGCACAAAAACGTGAATGAGCAACCACTTGCCCAGATAGGAATCCATCTCCTTACCTGTTCCCGTCGTCACAATGACTTGCTCGTATTTCCCCGTGTGTCTTCCCCGTATTGGTCCGGGTCTCCTGTGTATTCTGCGCGGTCCGGGTCCGCTGAGTAGGATAGACCACATTATGTCTTCCTACCAGGTAGCTCGAAGTAGCAAGCGTAAGTTAAATGGGTCATTACCAATAAGGTCACCACTGTAGTAGGGGTAGGGTAGATACCGTGTTACGTATTGTTGACGCTATAATAACAGTGTCATCTTCCGGTCTGAAGCATAAGGTGGCCGTTACACTTGCACAATTGACATTAAACCTCGGCCACAAGACGACGACGTACCAATGACATTTATGGTGTCTACAGGCTTTAATTATCTCTTACCATCAGGAGATCCTGAATCTTGTTTTCTAACTTATCACAATATAAAAAAATACAGTATCATATTCTGGTGAGAAGGGTTGCGCAGCCGGTAAACTTTCACAGTAGGCCTACCACCCTGGCCCCAACGACGCACTTATAACATCTAATATTTATCTGTTTGTCTTGGTAGAACTTTTAGTAGGGTTGTAAGGTACACCGCGTATGTGTAAAGGAAAATGTGTGCAGGGAATATGAATGTAGCGTTAAATAAGCTATTTCGAAGCGAGGTTTTAAGTCAGGGTGTTAGACTCTCTTTGCATAATTTTGTGCTTAACCTAACATTACTTACGGAAAATCTATGACGCTACGCTCGCTTACTCCATTCGCAACAGTGAGATCCTAGAAAGAGTGGGATTGAAAAAAGTATTGGTCTAAATATGAGAAAGTTCATGCTCAGTTGGTTCGGTCATGTGAAAAGAATGGCAAATGAAAGTATGACACAACATATAAAGGTACATAATGCAAATGGGGATGGATGTAGGTGTCCGCCGAGATGTAGATTGATATTTCAAGATCAAACCACATTACCATTATTCCGAGGCTGGTGTCAAGAGTCTCCGAAACTGGCGCCTTTGTATGAAAAGAGTAATACATGTGGAAGAAGTTGGGCATTGAAATGATATTTGGCTTTCGATACTCTCTGATTACAACAAGAGTAACAAATGATTAACATAAATAACATATATATTGTGAATATATATGTTATTTATGTTAATCATTTGTTACTCTAAAATATATATCCAAAGGCGAACTTAATACCAGTGATCATTTTCTCCCAGACCACCCTGGGTAAAGATGACAAAAACCAAATGGATGGTGCTTAGAGTTGAAAGAAAACATAACATAAACATCCATGTTGTCTAGCTTTATCACTTGGTTAATTCTTTACGTATTGAATTATTTCCATTCCTGGCACTTGGTGAAACTATATTATGTATTTTTTTAATAAATGAAAACACTTGTACTGTTTCAATTTAGATAACTTTTAAATAAAACGTGAAATGATAGTATTAGCCAACCGTTTTCACTTTTACAGCATCTTCAGGGCCATGTTAACTTACTATAAACAATCAAAAACTTAATACTCATACAGTCAGGTAAGTTTGTATCAACGTACTTATTTCTCTATGATATGTATATTCTTATGCAAAATTAAGTTTTGAAGTGCATTACCACTTAGTGAATTGTGAAGTGTTAACGCTCGTTCACACATGCTATCCTTGTTTATGTTTTTATATGTTTAACTAAACATTGCTCGTTGCTTTGCAACCCTCTTTCAAGGTAGGAAGTAAGCAACAACTTTGTAACGTGAGTAAATCGAGTTTCAGACAGTTGTTAAGTTGAGTTTTAGTACAGTAAATATGAAATTTGTACTTGGCTGCTGTCTGTCGTCACCGTCGTCTTAACGGGCAGCTAAGAAAAAGCAGTGCAAGAATTGTATGTGTGAAATGTGTGGTCTAGCGCCCAGTATTTCTAAAGAGCAATTTATAACTTAGACCCAAGAATTTCCAGGAAAAAGTTTAAAGAAATAAATATTCTAACGGTGACTTTTCAAATTTGTTTAAAAAAATGTGATGTTGTAGACACGTGGAATCTTTCTGTGCATTAGTCTTGTCTCCACAGAATCAGTTATTCTTTCCCAACTTCCCGAGCATATGAAAGACAGAAACGGACAGACTGATCTTCGCAGTGAGTGGCCGGGTTCCGATCTGGTGGTAGTTTTTAGAATTATAGAAGTATAGACGCGTCACAAGAATCTTTGTATGGATAAAATGAAATAATCAAATAAATAAATATTTTTAAAATAACTACATATGTATATTAATTATTTGAATTTGACTTCATGAGGTCCTGAGTTCGATCCCTGGGTCGAGCAACAAAGATAAATGAAAATAGCGTCGCCCGGGATTGGATATCTGCCTGGTTGTCGATAGGCTTGCCAAATATCACAAAGTAGGACTAAGTGTTTTTGGCTACCCGTGGGTGCCCTAATTGTACCTTTGGCTACCTCTTCAATGATACTAGCGTAAATGTTTTTTTGAATCGTGTTTAAGGGTAATAAAAAGGTATCTTTATACTTGTAGCCAGAAAATACTGGTTTAACCAGGGTATCCTGGCCCCGATTGGACAAAGATACTGTTATCCCTTAATGTGATATTATACAAAATAGAATTATACTAACCGTAGATAAGGGGAGATATAACTGTAACACAACAAGATATAAAAGTAAAATTTCCTTCTTGATATTTATATACAACACGGTGTATTTTTTCGCATAAAATTACTTGGTCTTACAGTTTTTTCTTCGAACAAAGTAGTACATAGTTTAACAAACTTTTTCTAAACTTGCCAAGTGTGTATGTTTCCGGGTGGAATCTTGCCAGTTGAATTTGATCTACTTCCGGCATATCGACTGAGCTGAAAGATAATGATGATGAAGTGTATGTAGGTACATCGGATGACAATGCAAAATTCTTATTACATGAAGTTGATCTATTAATGGAATTGGAAGGTGGGCATACAACACCTAAAGTTTCCAATATTATCCTATCGTGTTTGGCCTATTAGTAAATTCGTCGTAAATACTACTTCTCAAGGCTACTGCTAGAAATAGCCTCAAAAATAAAAGCTTGCCAATTAGGTATTTGTTTTGTTTAAAGCTTATTTATAACTAAAATTTTACTGTTTTTTACTTTTTTTTAAATTTTACTGAGGATGCTGCAATTTCGGTACTCTCGCCGAGCTGCCCGGACAATGGAGTCAGACAATGAGTGGAAGAAGCCAGGACAAACACAGGGGAAATTATTCATAGCTCATCGTATTAATATCATGAATGCGAAAGTTTTAGGTACGTTAGTTTATTATTCCTTCACAAAGAAACCTACCAAACCGGTTTTCATTAAATTTGGCATACAAAAATGTTTCCGTGGGACCGTTAACCACGCGAACAACGCTGCGGGCAACAGCTAGTACCTAATCCATAAGTCCAAAAGTGGGGTTGTTTGTCCTTCTTTCACGTTGCAACGGATGTGCATGAAGATAGGTGTCCGGAGAGTAGGCTTGCCAACTTCAGAACACGAATTTGGGGGACATATTGGTTACAAATGCAGGACAAAGATTTAAGAATCGGAATCCCACTAACTTTTTTTAGAATTCAAAAAATATAAATCAGTATTAGGTAGAAGTAAAATCAAAATTGAACTGAAATTGAAGGCTACTTTTTATCTCGCTTACTAAAGGGGTTCCCCTGGGAGAGGGAGTGGGAGGTATCGGGCATTCGACAATTCAAGGTAGAAATATTTTGATAATTAATATGTGCGTTATTTTATTTTGGAAATCTGCCAAATATTTAATGCCTCAATAAAAAACATGTGTTCAAGGTAAAATGCCAAAAACTGGTGCATATGCTGACTATTTGTTAATAAAGAAAAAAACGGTAATCCTTTTTTCATTGAAAATCTGCCTTCAACCCCCTCAACCCTCTGGTGATAGTTTGTATGGAACTTTCGTCAGTTTTCATGGTAAATAGATGTAAATAGGATCTTTGTTCCAAAAAATAATACTAAATAAAACTATATTAATGCATTAAATCTAATCAACATTTAAAAAAAATTAACATCAAAAGATAAGAATAAGTGTTACGCGGCATCCAACAGATGGCGCTACTGGGTTTTTAAAATTACATTTATTTCTAAATTCACTTGAGCTGTCAGGTGTGCCCTTCATAGAAATAGGAATATATTAGAGGTCAATGGTCTAAATAACACAAGTTTCACAATACAAATCATGCAGATGTGAAATTTAGATGTCACAGATTATATAAAGAAGAAAGACTTCATGTCATACTACTTGGACAAAACATAATTAGCGCCACCATCTTCACCGGCATAGAAAATAGTGCAACAAAATGTAATGACTCCACATAACCTGATAATTCCCACAGATCTTCCATTCCAATTTAAAAGGCTAGAAATTCCGATTTAGCTCAGGTTAGAAACTAAGCGTCAGGGCAAACACTAGATAGCCGGTCACTCAAAAACCATGCTTCTTCCATCATCAATTGTATATACGTATCATGTTCGTGTGTGTCCAATGCCCAGAAACTTTACATTCTATCCCCAAGTAAAAAGATATAAAATATCGTCGTGTGTTAAAAAAGTGTTTTGTTGCGAGGGATCTTCTGCATATTCTTCTGTAGCAAGATAGGGGAACTGTGTAACCCCGGATTCGAAGTCGCGGATAAAAGTTAGTTATTGCTATGTTGCTATAGTGTATTGTAAAATATTATGACAACTATAGGCTACATTTTAAGGGAGCATTTTTTCCTGAGATTTGGATTATTGGGGTTTCTTAATTTGTAAGCGCAAAATAGTACCTAGATATAATATGTGTGTGAAACTAATTTTAAGAAGCGGGATATTCGAACAGGACGCCTTTTTAGAGATCCTAGAAACGGTATGTTCCGCAAACATTTGGATGGTTGGCAATCCTACCTCAAAGTAACATATCATATACTACTCGACTAATAAACAAAACTGGAAAAAAAGACGGAAATGTGATCGAACCCATTTCATTTTACAATAAATACTAGAATAAGGAATACCTCTAAAATAACGAATTTAAAAAAGGAAATATATCGAATTTAAACAAGTCCATTCGTTGAATTGATGGCGACATCTGCAAACAACATTCAAGGTATTGTTTTATTGTAATATTTATTATCATTTCATTTAACACACGAAGGAACTTGCCATATATCTTGGAGTGTGGCCTGTGGCAGCATCACCTGTTCTCAAGAGGTACTGCAATTACTAAAGAGACCTTGAAGGTAGCAGCTTATTCAACTCTAACATTACGGGTTTGAGCTTTATATTTAAAATTAAGCTTCAGAAGCTCATTACGTTAAATTATAATATTACCATAATCCGTTAAAATTGTGTCTTATTATTTGTCTGAATATCCCTATATAAAATAATTAAAGCGTACAATTTATTTACAAACACTTGTACTTTCCACAATATATTTTTACTTTCTATTTTTATAGGTTAGCCAACCGGTTTCGCTATACAAGCATCATCAGGGCTATATAACAACTGAAGTTTTGTTGAAAATAATACCGCCTAATTGTCATCCTTAAAAATGACGGTATTTAAATAAAAAAATGCTGAGTGATGACATTAGTAAACAAATTTGAATTGACTGGGTTGACAACGTTAGATTTTTCCCCCATTAATGGAGAAATTTTCCCTTAACATCACTCAGTAGATTAGTATTAGTCCTTAGACTGTTAATCTATTAAACTAAGTTCTGTTATTAATAAATGTTTTAAATGTAAATTAAATTAAAATTAATTATTCTACTAGTAATGTTAATCATAAAATAAAATAAATCGAACTCCTTTGGTAAAAATGACAAAATACGACATTGTACAACAAAAAACATCTTGAAGTACTGAAAATAAATAATGATGTCAAAAAATAATATAAAATGTCAAATTAAAACGTTATGAAAGCACCAAATTTTTATCCTCTAAAATACACAGAAATCATCTTAAGTAGTTAAATAAACTACAGAAAGAAAAATTTGAAAATCGATCGTTTAATCAATACCATATATCATCCAGGACTTTTTATAACAGGGTATGTAATATGACAGATATTGTATTTAATAAAAACAAAATGGGAGTACTGGAAAAAGGTCCTAAATACGTATCAGAGTTTCAAACGATAATAAAAGACAAAGAAAACCTAGCTACAGACATAGACATTATAACAAGTGATGTGGCGACAAAACTTATAATAGCCCAGAAAATCAAAAAAGAGTTCAAATCAGAAATAAAAACTCAAAAGAAAAACAGAGAATGAGAAGCAATAAAAACTATAAAAGATTAAATGAAGGATAGCGACCTCGTAATCACTAAAGCAGATAAGGGTCATACGGTTGTAATAGCAAGCAAACAAAAATATGATAGCAAAATCATGTATTTTCTCAAATGTGGACCCTTTGTGATATTGAAACGTGACCCGACAAAGAATTTCATGTTCTGTTCCTGCCGGCATAATGACTTTGTCAGGGTAACCTGTAGACATACACAATATGCCTTGCATCAAGGCATCAGATTCAGCGACACCTATAGAAACTTGTACCTACATATTTATAATTACGACATTATTTTTAACATTTCTTGTCGGACAACGGAAGTTTGGACGTAATATCGGGATCTTTTAGATTCATTGAACAGTAAGAATATACTTATATGATATCCTCTATCCTGTGTGGTCTAGCGGTCTGGCGTCGGACTTGACTTCTTAAGGTCCAGGGTTCGATCCCCAGGTCGGGAACCAAAAAACTAGAATATTTGTATTTTCAGTTTTCTAATAAAGATAACTTTGCCCGAAATTAGATATGTCCCCGGTGGGATTTAGTGTCTTCGACTAGTCATGGGTGTCCTCTGCCTACCTCTTGGAGAATATGGGCGTTAAGATACTTTATATATAAAAATCAATTGCTGTTTGCTAGTCTCGCTAAAACTCGAGAATTATTATGATAATTTGTAAATTAAAAGTGAAAAAAAAAGTTAAAGTTGTGAAAAAAAAGTATTTGTGGCAATCCAGGGATAGTTTAAAAGATAGTAAGCTTCAACATTTTATGTTTTCCCATACAAACAGTACGGGTGGAACGAAGCTCGCCGGGACAGCTAGTGTTAATTACAAAAATGATTGTAATCGAACTAATGAACAAGACAGGTTAATTATTCATCGAGTAATAAATCAACAGTATTTTTTTCCAAGATGATATATTTTGATAGCATTAAGAAATACCGGTATAAATAACTCGTATTTAAATAAAAATGTTACATCAACGATAAAACCATTCAAATAGAAATCACACGAGGGCTTAAGTTTTAAATTTGCAAATTACTTAAGAATTTTTTTATATGATACTGGAAGGCAAACAAGCATACGGATTGTCTGATGGAAAGAAATTCACGCCACCTAGAGACACCAAAGGTGGTAATGGTGCGTTGCCAATCTGTGGCCGGGATGTTAGGCCTCGAACAAAAGTAAATTTACCGGCTAACTTATCCTACCTACCCGAAATGGAACACGTCAACGGCAAGCATTGACGTTATGGCGGCAGGAATAGGTAAGGCGGGAGTACCAATCCGAGCGAGTCGCTGCGAAACCCTGCCACCTATTAAGATGTCACGCTGTTAGTGACGGTAAGCCTATGCTCGCCTTTTACGAGCTGCCGGGCAGTTGGTCTATTCTGCAAAGGAGGCTGGACCAACACGGGGAAAAATACCAACATAGATACTAATATATTAACAAGAACTATATTTGTGTTGTAATCGCAAATGAAACCATTTAAATATTTCAATATTTGCAGTGAAAATAATTATCATTTCATTTGTAGCAAATCGTAATAGCATATACTATCTATGTTGGCATTTTTTCCCCGTATTGGTCCAGCCTCCTTTGCAGAATAGACCAACTGCCTTACTGCCAGGCAGCTCGTAAAATCTGACTAGGTGGTAGAGTTTTGCAGCGACTCGCCCGGATTGATACCACCGCCTTATCTATTCCTGCCACCTAAACGTCCAATGCTTGCCGTTGACATGTTCCGGTTCAGAGGGTAAGGTAGCCAGTAAACTTATTATTGCTCGAGGCCTATCATCCCGGCCATTACCGTCTTTGGTGTCTCTAGGCGGCGGGAATCTTGCCATCAGGATATCCGTCTGCTTGTTTGACTTCTATTATCAAAAAAAAATCAAACAATAAGATATTTACATACAATGGTAGTCTAACATATTGGCAAGTTTGTTTAAAAAAGGGTTGATTGCTTTAAGGATAGATGACATCTGAATTTATGTTTCGCTTTTTCTAACACCATCACTAATTAACTAGTACGAGTACGTTAGCACACGGTGTAAATAGTAACAGGTATTATTACACAGGTATTAGTACAGCAGGGATTATTTTGCAAAAACTATCATGGAAATTGAATCGTAATACAAGTATCATGATATGTTTTTTATTAGAATCTGAATCAGAATAAGAAAAAAACCTTTATTTGCGTGGTACTTGTGCGCGTCGATATTTTTATAAACTACCAACGGATCGGAATCGTAGCCACACACTAAGAAGATTCAAAAAAATTCAACGGGCTTGTCTTTTTTTTAAAGTGGTTTAATTTGGTAAATAATAAAATCGCCTCTGTGGTCTAGCGGTCCGGGTGTTGGACTTGACTGCATGAGGTCCTGGGTTCGATTCCCGGGTCGGCCAACAAAAAAAATTGGATTTTTCCAATTTTCGAATTAAAAAAATTTTGGTCGGAATTGTAAATGTGCCCGGTTGGCGATAGGCTTGCCACCTATCACATTGTGGGACTTAGTGTCTTCGGCACACAATAATGGTAGAATCAGTGGCGTAGCTAGGCGTGGGCAAAGTGGGCCTTCGCCCGCGGCCTCGCACCTAAAGGGGCCTCGCACTACCTGATTTAAAAACTTTGTTTATTTATACATGAAATAAAATCCTGATAAATATTGGAATCATTCTTCTGTAATTGAAATACAAACAAATTATGTTGGCTGTGCCTGTAAGTACAGCTACCGCAGAAAGAAGTTTTTTTTAAATTAAAATGATTAAAAACTACTTAAGAAACAGCATAAAGCAGGAACGACTATCTACTTTAGCAATACTTTCAATCGAAGTAGTATAAGAGAAGGAGGAGGATAAGGTAGCCCCAGTAAACTTGCTTTCGCTCGGGGCTAACTTCTCGGCCTCGGGTTGGCAACGCACCATTACCGAAAATATCATTACCATTACAGAAATTCGTCTGCTTGTTTGCCTTCCAATATCATGAAAAATGCAATCCAATCGACTTACTATCAGGGATACTGAGACCTGAGTAAAATGGAGACTTTTGAGTAGAAAAGTAGACTCGGGGTTCTCGCGTTTAATCGTCAACAGCATCAGATATTTTTAGAAGGATAAAGATAATAATAAAAATCGAGTTATCTGATATTGATATTGCTAAATAACACAGATTTTGTTTATTAAGTATATTTTTAGATTTTTTTAAAATTTAAACATGTTTAGATGCGCCTTAAATCACCCCATTCTCTGTTAAGGACGCTTTACACTGTTATTACCACGCCATCCAACAAAGGTAACGTTATTGGAAACTATGTTTACATCTTCCGATTATCATTAAATTTGAATTTAAATAAAAAAATATTAATCACCTCTGTGTTCTAGAGGTCCAGTTGTTGGACTTGACTTCACGAGGTCCCGGGTTCGTTCCGGGGTCAGGTAACAAAAAGATAAAGTGGTATTTCCAATTTTCTAACAAGGAAATGTTGCTCAGGATTGAATATGTATCCGGTTGGCAATAGGCTTGCCACCTTTTGCAAATTGTGGGACTTAGTGTCTTCGGCTAGTCATTGGGGCCCTGATTATGCCTCTGCCTACCTCTTCGGGGATATGGGCGTGAAGATACTACTTCTGAATTTTAATCTACTGTCCAAATTGATGCAAATCAATTTACCTCTTTGTCATGAAATAAATACATTTGTACATGTATTGAAAAGAACGTAAGAAATGGCAGGCTTGAACGCGACTCCTTTAGCTTATATGGATATGTTTCTGCTGCTTTACAACAGGCCATTCTTATTTTGGGAAATTCCGTATACCTATCCCATCACAATCTTTACAGTTCCAGAGAAATAAATGTATGGGTACAAACGACATATAGTGTTAATCAGTTACCTACGTGTGAACCTAAAACATTTTTAGTCGCTTTTATAATAATAACCTTATTTATACATAAATGTCATCTGTATGTGAAACTGTATTAAAACAACCACAATCATTTGTTTTAAACAAATTCTGAAATGTCATGAATATTACAGATAACAAAAAACTGCATGTATCATCTTGCTATTTTATTAAATTTACAAAAATAAATATAAGTGACTTTAATTAAAAAAAATATAAACATTTTTTGCAGAATTAGTAAATATCAAAACACAGTACTCGTTTTTAACACAAATATAACATGATATAAGAAGTTTCAGTTTTTTCAGTTTATTTCGGAATGGAGGCAACTCAAAGTTAATAGAGATTTTGAATGTCAATAAGGTGGTTATACCATTTTTTCTCCTGACTGACCAGGTTTTTAAATTGTTCTAGTTTTTAGCAAATCATTATGTGCAAATACTGTAAATAAATAACCTGTTTATATTTACAATTACAGTTGCCCGGGATTCGATATGTGCTCGTCTGGAAATTTGCTTTGTGTCAAAGTAGTACCTTCGGCCAATCGTGAGTGCCCTGGTTATATTTACTATTATTCTATCTGGTTATATCTATCTGGTTAGTGGTTCTAAGTCTTCCGGAATATTTTATATTAATTTTTAGTCCATAACTGCATGCAGAGTTGTAAATTTCGAGGAATTTCCATAAGTGTTCTTATGAATAAGAAGTATTAGTAAGACCTATGCAATAGGCCTAACGTCTCATCTTCATTCATCTACATCTCTTGGAACCATGTACGTGTTCTCTGTCTGAAGTCATAAAAAAATCTAGATTATCATAAACCAATCACTCCAATCAGTGACGAAATGGATTACTTTACCCCTTGTTGGTCCGGGCTCCTTTGCAGAAAAGACTATCTGCCTTCCTGCCAGGCAGCTCGTAAAAGGCGAACATAGGGGTACCGTCATTAACACTGTGACATCTAACTAGTTGGTAGAGTTTCGCAGCGACTCGCCCGGATTGGTACTACCGCCTTACCTATTCCTGCCGCCATAACGTCCTATGCTTGCCGTTGACGTGTTCTGGTTCGGAGGGTAAGGTAGCCAGTAAACTTACTTTTGCTCGAGGCCTAACATCCCGAAACAAAATATACAACCACGACTCACGACTAGCCTAAGACAGGCACAACCATCGCCTACCGGACACATACACAATCTCGGAAAGTGTTATATTTATTAGAAAAATGTTAAAACATTTTCTTTTGCTTGTCTGATCCGGGGATCGAATATGGGACCGCTTGAAGTCAAGTTCAACAACTGGAATGTAGATTTTGCTAACTTTATAAGAACAAAAATAAAT
>NJDC01000065.1:144572-188936 GCA_002245475.1 Calephelis virginiensis | reverse complement strand
TAACAGTAAATAAACAAAATACCGAATCCAATTTGGTTACTATTTAGATCAAAATAAAAGGATGACGTCCTTCTCATCCTTCAAAAAAGAACCATCAAACTGAAATTGCTATTGGCCGCGTAATGGTGTAAAAAACATACCAAATGATGATAAAAAGAGGAATTGATAATCTTCTGTTTTTGGGATGCGTTAAAAAATTAGAAATATGCGAGAAAACAACTTAAAAATTAACAAAATAAAAAAGATTGCTAACAGTTTGAAACAATTGATCGCCTAATACAATCATGCAATACATTACAAAAACGTACGGATTAAAACTTAAAACTTGCTACAAAACTTACTATTTATTTAACTATTTAAACTTACAAGATTATCAAATGTAGAGTCAAGTTCCAAACAAAACGCACCCTATCGGTACTGACCTAAGTTTCACAAGCTCTGCAACAACCTAACTTAAAACCTTCATCAAAGTATATGATTAGTACAAAAAAATATTTTCTTATATGTCTCATCTCTACACTTACAAAAGATAGTATGGATACATAAAGAATTTTTTGCTAATTTTAGTAGTTGTGGCATCGAATAACTAGTCTTTCCTTTTATGTAATAAAAACATTTAATTTCTTTGATAAGTATTCATGACTTATATTTTTTACTGATTAACACGAAAAACTTTGTTTTGCTAAGTCTATCTTCTAGTAAATGCAGGTACAGCTTAGGACCTATTCTATAGAGTACCTATCCTATTCGGTAGAGTCATCAACATTAAAATATTTCCTGTAAAATGCTGCTTATACGGGAAATGTTGCTTATTGCCAAATCTAGCCACTAGTACTATCAAAAAGTAATCAGATGTTCTGTGAAGCTAACCTTCTAATCCTGCATGCTTCAGCTATACAAGTCCTTATTTCAAAAACTGTACACCTTGGACAAAATATTATTGGATTGGCCTGTGTTCAGTGTTACAAATTTAAGATATTTTTTTATATACTGTTTTCGACAAGTAACATTTAACTACGTCGAACAATATAAACAATATATGTGGTACCTCGTTTTGGATGGTAGATTCAGCTTCAGCTTATAAACTGACTTTTATGCGCATGCAACATTTACGGCCTAAGAACAGTAAGGTTCTAAGTTCCTCAACTGATAAATGAATTGCCAAAAAACTTGATTGACAATATAACCAAAAGAAACATAACATAATCAAATTAAACATAAATTTAAAAGTTATTTATTGAATTGTAAATGTTAATAATTAACAACAACACTTTTTTTTCTTAACATTTATTACATATTTTTTTAATCTCCTCTGATTTCGTGATTGTTATTAATGGAAGTATAGATTAGCATTCTTTGTTAAGCCCCATTTGTTTTTATTGTAGTGCTTTAGTTTGGATAGTGAAATTTAAAAAAAAAACAATTTAAATTTCAATTACTTATCGCCTGCTTGAACATACGCGTTATTCAGTATGTATTTAAAACGACTTTTCGCATCATCTGTTAAGTATAACCTACATTATAAAAAAAGTTTCATCAAAATCCATTTATGAAAGGTACAGCACGTGATTTTGACTATTTTGCCTTGCCTATTCCTGCCACTATAACGTCAGCGCTTGCTGTTGACGTGTTCCGGAGGATAAGGTAGCCGATAAACTTACTTTTGCTCGAAGTTTCCGGGCTCAAATTTGCTCAGGTTGGTAACACACCACGCACCTTTGGTGTCTCTAGGCGACGTGAATTTCTTGTCATCAGGAAATCCGTCTGCTTGTTTGCCTTCCAATATCATAAAAAATGTAAAAATAAGTTCCTGAATTCAGAAGCTCCACTTTTTTGATGCTGAAACGAGTGAGTAGTAAAACTTTAACTCTTCATGCACCAAAAGGAGAATATTCTTAGAAAGTGTAGAGTTCTAAAAAGTTAGAGTAGAGTTCATCTGATTAGAATTAGAAACAGTAGAAAATTTTGTAATAAAATTTAACTTCTTTAATTTCATAATGTTAACGACATTTTAAAAGAATGACTTATGTAGGGCAGTTATATTTCTGTACTAGCTGTTGCCCGCGTTGTTGCCCGCGTGCTCTACAGGAACATTGTTTTGGAATGAAAACTTAAGATAGATTTCATTCCAAAACAATGTTCTATGTGTGTACCATATTTCTTGAAAATTGGTTCAGCAATTTTCGAGTGAAGGAGTAACAAATAAACTTTGGCATTTATAATATTATTAGGATAATCTTTTCCAAGCATCCTACATTAATTATTGTCCTTAAGACGTCGGGATATTAAAACACTATCCAACAAAGCGATCTTCTTTTACTTGGCACTCTATAATTTGTCCAGTTTTAAGTGAACTTTGTGTGGAAATATTATGAATGCGTATCTAAGATGACCGATATTTTGAATTGTTTCTCTACATTTCTGATTTCAAGTTATTTGGTTACTTTATACTGAGTGGTGTGACATGTCTGTGATTTGTGAGCTTCAGATCTTGTGATTTGGTACAGTCCGT
Organism: Calephelis virginiensis; assembly: GCA_002245475.1. NCBI lineage: Eukaryota > Metazoa > Arthropoda > Insecta > Lepidoptera > Riodinidae > Calephelis > Calephelis virginiensis. The sequence goes on along the minus strand of NJDC01000065.1, from coordinate 186,424 downwards.
AAAGCATATACTAAAAAATGTATCTTCACGCCCATATCCCCGAAAAGGTAGGCAAAGGTACCAGTGCACCCACGACTAGCCGAAAATACTAAGTCTCACAATGTGACAGGTGGCAAGTGCCAACCGGGCACATATCCAATCCCGAGCAACATTTTTTTTTATTTGAAAATTGTAAAAACTACATTTTATTTTTGTTGCCATACCCGGGAATCAAACCCGGGCCCTCACAAGTCAAGTCCAACACCTGGACTGCTAAACCACAGAGGCAACTAAACATAGATGTACTAGAAATAAAAATAATAATAAATTAAAACAGACACCGCGTTTAAGAATTTAGCCCAATTTACATTTTAATTTTTGCTTCTCTACCACCGAAACCCCTTTAGAGAGCAGTAAGAATGTATCCTATAACCTCCATCAAACCAAAAAAAAATATCTACCAGTCAAATTCATTACGATCGGTTCAGCAGATTCGGCGTGAATCGTGGTCATGATACAGTCAGAGAGACAGACAAACATAAAAAAAAACTCGCAACATACATACAAAAAGGCCGGCATTTTTTTTTAAATTAGTTCTTCTTTTGCCTTATAATATAGCTATAATATATGTACTACGTGATATATGTACTCACTTCTGGTGAGTTGACAGAGCTTTAGACACAAATTTTTCTTTTTGTTTTCAAATGCAAATATCAAGTAGGTTTGGACATTATAAAAATCAAAATATTTTATTTGCATTAGAATATCAGTGTTACAAATGTTGTCACAAAATATGTTAAGGCCTAATATATCCTGCCACATATAGGTACAATATAAGTTTTTCACCCTTCTTATAGGAACTCATTATTGCCAATACAGATGTTATATGTCGGAAAAAATTGTTTAGTTACATTATTGTTATGAATCTTGATTTAATAATTTTCCCTTTTCCTTACACCGAAACACAAAAACGGTAAGCAGTGACGTTATGATGGCAGAAAATGAAGAGATGAATAAATCCAAACAAGAAGTAGTAGGAATCTACCACCTTCTCGGACTACTCTTGTAGAATGATTCGGTAATATAAATAGCTGGGCAGACCAATTAGTTGGTAATGGAATCCCTACGACAAAAACTAATTTGACCTGATTAATTTTATTTCCGTTCCTTACATTATGATAAAAAAGTAAAACAGCCCGGGATTAATTCAGAAAAGGTCAATTTATTGAAAATTGTGGTCCCTTTAGGTAGTATGTGTTATTTTATCCAATTAAATGCAGTTTGATCTTGTTCAGTAAAGTAACATTGAATGTAGAGTTAAGGATGAAAGCAGGGAAAACGAAATTGCGACCAACGTGTGCGCTAGCTTAAAATAAAAGTCCTGGCGCAGTCGCACTTCGCAACAGCACTTCTGAAACAAGTTCTCCATTTATATAATGACACCGAAATCGTCCTCTTGCGCATCGAAATCCTGACAACCTTGAAAAGTTGATTATAATTGGAATGATAAGAGGCCTGGCCAAATGTGCGGTATTCCGACATCGAATCTTAAAGTACCTACCTTTGTAATTTTAATTGCAAATAATTAAAAATTAATCATGTATTGAATAGGTACGTAACCTTAAAATCAAAGTAAAAGAGTTAAGATGAAAATCACGTGCTGGAAAATTAGAAGAAAGTGTTCGAAATGCTCTATCGGATCCGAATAATTATTATGTGTCGTATCTAGTGCAGTGTAGAGCAAGGAATTGCATAGTTGCATCGTGCATGGCGAGAAATGAAGTGGCGGGGTGAGGGGCAGGGCGGTGCAGTCACGGCGGGGCAATCAGTCGCATTGTGACCGCGCGTCGTGTCGCGTGTCTGTACGTCTGACGCGCGTCTCTACATCGCGAATACGGCCAACTACAACGGGGCCATGGTGTCCGTGGGTGTATACAGGCGCCGAACACCTGACGATTACGAGGAGCGCTCCGAACCTGGAGCTTCGAGCTCAGCGGTGCCGCGAGCACCACCGAACTGTGCTCGCTGTCGTAACCATCGTCTCAAGATAGAGCTGAAGGGTCACAAGCGTTATTGCAAATATCGTTACTGCACTTGTGAGAAATGTCGCCTCACAGCAGACAGACAACGGGTGATGGCTCTACAGACAGCCTTGCGTCGTGCTCAGGCGCAGGACGAGGCCAGAGCCCGGGCCTCGAGCAGTCAACCTACAGGAATAGAGTTAGAGCACCCGGAACCCCCAATAGTGAAGGCTCCTAGAAGTCCAGTGGCACCACCGCCTCCTTGTTCCGCGTCCACCAGTTGTGATTCTGTGCCCGGTTCGCCAGGAGTGTCGCCTTTCAACCAGCCACCACCGACGGTGAATCCACATCCGGCGATACCTCCGCTATTACCGCCACAACAACCTGGTTAGTGTTTATTTCTTATATACATTGATAAGATATATCTATATGTAATCACGAAGTGTTAATAGGTATGTAATTGTTACGCGGTGTTAGTATCAGATGCGTGATTACCTATTGAATACAATGTCTCTGTGTTGATATAATTATAGTGCTATTTATGTATCTTGTTAATTTTTTTAACATTAAGTTAACATATCAAGAAGACAGGTCTACTTCTGGTAGAGTCATTATAACTTACAGATATGCGGTTTCTGTTTTCCTACAATTTTCAAATAGCTAATTAATAATATAATTATTGCCAAATAATATTCGTAATAAGAATACATGAAAAAATGATCGTGAAAATTAACATGTAAGAAAATGAAAAGTATAACATGCCCTACATTATACCTTAATAATTTGTTTATTAAAGTTCATGGTGTTCAAGTTTATGATTTTATTTACATTTCAATGAGATTTTATATACTTTTTAATAACCTTTATCTTTATTAAAAAAAAAAATTCCGGAAAACCCATAACATCAACTAAAAACTATTTTGATGATAATAATATATTATAAGAAAAAATGTAGGTGGTTAAGAAGAAAACTTTTAACGATGAAAATTAGGAAATATCGAAATTTTATATAATCATAATATATAAATATGAATGTACTGGGCTTAGATGATCCAATATTCTGAATAAGGGATAACGGACATTGGCCGAAATAAAACTTAAGTGTTCAAATTCACTGAAATATTGGAATTTTCACAATTGGTAAAAGGTTACCTGATAAAAATGTTATATGCTTTTTAACTATATTACTATATAAGGTCCTTCTAAAATAGGTGTACAAATTTTTAGACGGTGATATTGAAAACCAAAAGTAATATTATTTCAATTTATTGTGTCAATCATTTTCAGTAGGTTCTTATTAAAGAGAAAAAATATTAGTTTAGCGAAACATTAAAAAAAATACTCATAGTTAAGATAGAATAAGCTCTGTCTGGTCAGCTTGATAGCTATAAAAATATTAAAATTAAGGATTAAACTCGTAATCATGAGCAACGCTAAAGATAAAATAGGCACATCTTTGGGAGCATCAATTAATTACATGAATTTTCCCGTGTTGGTAGAATAGACTATCTGATGCTATGACTAGCCGTTGGCAGCTCGGAAGTGGCTAGCAAAGGCTAAATGGGTGATTACCGACAAGACTACTGGTGGTAGAGGTGCTTACCTATTCCTGTCGCTGTAACGACTCTATTATATTCCGGTCCGGAGGGTAAGGTAACCGATAGACTGATAGTGTTGCATAATAGGCCTAAAATTCTGTCCAGACGACAGCAACGCACCTATAACATCTATGGCCTCGGTCATTTCTTACCATCAGGAGCCATGTGAAAAAGAATTTCAAATAATAGGAAGTGCTTTTATTATTGAATTCGCCTCTGCGGTATAGTGGTTCAGTGTTGTTGTTTACCGGCTTCAATTACTGTGTTTGGCAACTTAAAGCAACGTTGCCCGGGGCCACAATAAGTGCCACATTGACGATATCATTGTGGAAACAAGTAGTACATTCGGATAATTTTGGGTGCCCTAGTTGTACATTTGTATACCTCTTCGAAGGTACGGGTGTGAAGATACTTTATTACCATAAATACCCAGTACCACTACATTTTGTACTGTCTAATGCTAGCAATTGTAGTGTTCCTGTTTAATAGGAACTCGCATAAGAAGCTAAGCATTAATGCTGGCAGCAAACGTGTACCATCTGTAATAAATGTGTTGAAAATTTCTTGTCATCAGGATTTCCGACCGATTGTTTGGCTTCTAATGTCAAAAAATACCAATTGACCAGGAGTCTCCACGTATTATTAGTTTCATACATTTAATTCATTCCACCTGTATGAGGAGGCATAATCAATTATTGATTTAGATAATTAATCAACTAGCACATGAATTCAATAAATATGTAGAGACTTTAAGATATTCATAGTAAAACATCTATATCGAGGCGATAGAGTGTGTTACCTTACCTTACCGATTCTTAAACCGCAACGTCGTACTTGTCATTGTGATGTTCCGTTGTAAAATAGCGACACACCAATAACATTGACGTTACCTGTAGGCGTGTCTTAACTTCGTTATCGTAAAAAGAACCAGTAAACATTCGTTGCAATCATAAGGAGCCATGTTGGGTAACATATATGGACATAGACATTAATTAGCTAAAGTAACTCTATCTCAATTTATTTTTATACGGCTCCACATTTTTTATTCTAAATACCGAATAAAATGCACCAGCCAGGCCACGGTTTAGCCAATGATCAGGAATCCGTTAATTGTTGCAGCATTACTCGACAAATTATAGAACGAGCTCTACTTTTTAAAACAAAAGAATGCTTAGCTGGAAAAAATATCTTCGTTGCACAATATATAATATAAAAATATTAAGAAATAATTCGATCAGAAATGGTGCATTTATTCAATATTTAATATTTTTTTAGGTAAATTTTATCTAGTTCCCCTTTACCCTATATACTATAATATTGGTTTTCCTTAGAACATTATCTTCATACTTTTTAATGTTTTTTTTTAAAGGAAGAGAACATACTTATTTTGATTAAGTATATTCTCATATATTTTTTAATGTCAATTATCCTTAATTTAATTAATGTAATTATTAAGTATAGCATATACTTTTTAAAAAATAGCATTAAATCTATCTTAAAATATAAAAAAAAACTATAGTAATTATTTTACAAGAGACATTGATACGGAACGTAGTTTTTTTATTCAAATATAGACAGCCAACAAGGCTCAGTTATGAATACATTTTATCTATAGGTCTTACTTGTAAAATATTCTACTCAACAGTATAAATTACATCAAAATGGATTGCGTGGTTTAGAAGCTAAAGTCTAAAAACATAGAGAATAACAAAGGCCGAAGAGCGATTTAATACGTACATACTCTGTAGTAACGAAGTTTCACATCGTACACCACATTGTGGGACTTATGTATTCGGCTAGTCGTGCTTGTGCCTCTGCCTGTAACTTCGGCAAAACGGGCGTGTAGATACTTTTTTTACTTGTCATTTTTCAAGATTTTTTCTAATATTTTAGATTTGTTGTTTTTTTAACGTTAAGTGATAGGTACAAAAATAAATATAAGATTTAAGCATTTGACCAAAGTCTATTGTAATATAGGTATAATATACTTAAAAGAAACTGTAAAAGAGTAGGTAAATTTTTGATTGGTCCGGGCTCCTTTGCAGAATAGACCATCTGCCTTCCTGCGAGGCAGCTCGTAAAATGCGAGCATAGGCTTACCGTCACTAACACAGTGACATCTGACTAGGTGGTAGAGTTTCGCAGCGACTCACCCGGATCGGTACCACCGCCTTACCTATTCCTGCCGCCATAACGTCATGACGTGTTCCGGTTCGGAGGGTAAGGTGGCCGTTAAACTTACTTTTGCTCGAGGCCTGACATCCCGGCCTCAGGTTGGCAACGCACCATTACCACCTTTGGTGTCTCTAGGCGTCGTGAATTTCTTACCATCAGGAAATCCGTCTGCTTGTTTGCCATATCATAAAAAAACGTATTTAATATATAAACGTAAAAAAAATGAGCAGCAGAACACATTTTTAGAATTCATGTCTGTCTTATAAGCTCGATTCACGCTGAATCTACTGAGTAAATCGTAGCGAATTTTGGCTGGTTGGTATTTTATGTTCTGGGGAAGGTTAAGGATACTTTTTATCCTATTCACTAAAGGAAGAGGGGTAAAACCCGAAATGTAAATTGGGCTATTGTTTCTTAAGACTTAGTCTGATCTAATTTATTCTTTTTTTGTTTTGCAGTCTGCGCTTTACAAATTCTCCTATCATTTTTTCCAAGCCATAACTTTTGTAATTTAGAAATTAAACATAACAACAGTATAAAGTAACCAAATAGCTTGAAATCTGGAATGTAGCTTAACATTTCAATGTACTTATGAATTAATGAATGAATACACTTTATTATGCACCAACATTTACAAAATAATACACACTCTTTCATTTTAAATAATATTTAACTCAGGTGCATAAACTAAGGTACTTACATCAGGAAAAGAGTATAAAGTGAATGAAGTCTGCCGGTTCGGATAGTTTGTAATATTTGTATTTTGTTTTATTGTTATTATTAATTTATATTACACTACTACTATAAGGGGTATTACTATTTTATGTTTTGAAATTTCACCAGAGTTGAGGTAAATGACCCACTCGTACGTCTATAATTCTACATAGTATATTTGTAAATACTAGAAAATTTGTTTGAAACTGCATAACATAATAATTTAGCTCCGAACAGGCCTGAAAACTGATTGATTTATTTTATAAATAAAAAAATATAACACAAGTGGATTCTTACATTTATATTTTCTTACAAACGCGACGGACTCCAAGCGCCAAGCATGGAAAGTCTACAATACAAAAACGATTAATAGTGTTAATATTTATTAGTTTCTTATGCAGTTATTTTATTATACAGAGACATTAGATTTTTTGTTACTTAGATGTTATGGCTTGTATATTGAAGGCTGTATTCTGCAATATCTTAGTTATAGTTCTATCTAGGAGTACGTCGCCACGTAGACGCAATCAAGCAGTTGGTGATATTATACACGCAAGATGTGAAAAAATTAGATAGATGTTGTCTGACTACACTCGCCTTGTGTAAGCCGATATTGATATTGATTTACTTTATCTAGATTCGAGGTTAGTCGAACAACCTTTTGCACCTATAATGTCTCTGGGCGAATTTAACTTTAAATGATCGCTTTAACCCTCAATTAAGTAAATATTATGCTTGCGGTGTCACTATTAGTAATTTTCAACGCCTTGTTGGTCGAACACGCCTAACTCTACAAACCGTGAGGCCCAGGTTCGATTCCTGTTGGGGGCAGCCATTTGTGTGATGAACATTTAGACGTTTTTATTTCCGGATCTGGGTGCTTATTAAATTTATTCTGATATATAATTATAGCATATAATTTACTTAGTGTTAGGTTCGATTAAATTTGTTTATTTATTAGCTTTCCCGATGAACTTCGCTTCACTTGTTCCGTTTGTATAAGAAAACTTAAGATTACCTGGTTTTAATTTTTTTCTTATCTTTTAAACCTTCCCTGAACTTCCATAAATAATTAAAAACCGTAATTAGCCAAATCAGTCCAGCTGTATTCGAGTTTTAGCGAGAGTGACGAACAGCAATTTTAGTATGAAAGAGAAGATTTTGTCTTTTAAGTATTGCTTTTTTGTTACCTAAATATTTTGTTTCAGATATTAAAAAATGCAGCATTCTAACTTGTACAACTATTGTTAAGTCAGCAATCAGTGATTGAAATGCTATCATTTGCTATATGCCAAATAAGTGTTAGGTACGTAGGCAATCGTGTGTTTTTGTTACAAAATAAGAATTACACAATTATTATACAAATATAACGTGAATTTTGCCGTCGCTCAGCAGTTGCAAGTTTTATAGTAATGTAGCTGGACCTAGTAAACATTGCAATTAAAAAGCTACATATTCCTAAAATCCTTTCATTGTTAGTCCTGGTCACTAGTATTGAATTAATCTGCCTACATACATACTTCAAACTTGGCAACTCATAAGATGCGAGTCGATGTCAAATGAATCATTGCCAACATCCACCAGAAGTAGAGTGCTGCTCGACAGCACTTGCCCGGGTAGGTATCCACCGCTTTACATATTCCTGCCAGCATAATACCATAGTGATAGTGTTTGATACTATTTTGTACGGCTCCGGAGGGATCACGGTTGTCTCTTACCACCAGGAAATACGTGTACTTGTAGGCTGAAAAAAAAACTCAATATGAACTAAACAGCATAAAATAGCATAACCTTTGCATAGTAGCGATTGGTGGGAGAGTTATAAAATGATGAATTGAACATTAATTATTAATGTTGCCAGGCGAAAACGCAAATATTCACTTCGTCTAGAGTTTTTCATAGAATGGTAATTAGGACAATTAATTTTATTCGATTATGTCGTGAGTATTGTTAATTTGAAATTAGCAATTTTAAATATTGCAATAAAACTACTAGCAAATAACGAATTAATATGTGCAAGAATGGTTCCGTACTAAATTAAAATGAAGTTATCTAAAAGATGGTGAGTACTGACGTTGTTATATTAATGATATTTTTGATTTTAAATCATTTTGTGTGTTTGTAAACACACAAGAACAGCTAGATGGATTTGCAGGATTTTTGATAGGAATTGCTCCAACTGGAAATAAGAAAATTAACACTTGAAACATTATTAATGTTTTACTGAAAAAATTAAAGGACTTGCATTAATACGAAGTTAGACGGAACAGCTAGAAAAGTATTTGAATACTATAATCATTTAGCATTAACTCCTAAATGACTCAAATAATTTCAACGTGGCTTTGTCTATCAGATAAGAAAATATCTTGAGAGAATTTTAATTAAGGTGTCGTGTGTTTCTGGTTTGCTAATTGCTATTACTGTAACAATGTTATCTATAAAGTGTCAAAATAAATCCAAATAAAATTATTTATTTATGTTATTTGGATTTTAGTACCAATTACCGCAAAGTAACGCCTTCTTCTATCAATTTTCAAGTGACAAAATAACTTGATATCCGGAATGTACAGAAACATTTGAAATGACAGGTCATTTTAAGCTGATGTTTGGACTTTATAATTAATTTCAACCATAGGTATACTACCTATGCCTAGTTGTGTCTCCAGTACGATTTATGTCGATGTTCTGATTTAACTCGGCACAGCTAGTTTACCACAAAAATATTACAATCATGTTATTTTATTGCACGTTTGTTAATTGAAACATTAAGAAACGAATAGACAACGCTAAAAGATACCGCGATTGAAGTTAGTGCGTTTTCATTGATAAATAAATATTTAAGTGAGAGATTAAGAAAACATCATCATAATAGTTTCTATTATTATTGGCCTTACAGTTTAAATTTTTTTTTTCTTTCTTTCTATGTACATAATGAAACAAAAATAATTATGTTTTTGATAGCAGTTTGTGATTTAAATTTAAAGCTTACGATGAATTTCTCTCAAATTACCTATTTACGATACCTAAACTACATAATTAAAAGCTTAAAAATGTTGATAAGCACAAAAAAATATGTAGAATAAAGCCTTAACATTTTTTAAAGAGGATGAGTTCTTTATATACACAGTTACTAAACAGAGAGACATTGTATTTTTATATCTAAGTTTTGGCATGAACGTTAACATTGTCATTAGTCAAGTTGAAATTTGTACCAAATTAAATTTATTTTTATTTCCCGGTTGGCTGCGGAACCCTAAAATAATCTTGCGATTATGTAATTCTTCTGCTATTAGATCGGATACAATTAAAATTCAAATCTCTCGTTAAAATGGTCCTCACGCTTCTTACCCACCTGAAAAAAAGTGTTATGTTTTCCTTTTAAAGTTATGGATAAAAATAAAAGAAATACGGAAATAAAACGTTATTTGCTCTTATACCATCTTATTAAATGTTGTTTATACCGAAGAAGTTAAAGATGCTTCTTCAAAGAAAGGGTATAAAGTTAAGCCTTTGATGTTAGTAAATGCATGGATTACGTACCCTTCAATTGGGATTTTGACTAGGACACGTACTGCCGTTGTATTGGTAGATATAAGTAAGGAGTTGATTTCAAATCTGGTATTTTTGTATTTCTTAACTAGTTTATAAAATACAACAATGTTGCTAACTCGTTAACGTGTCGATAAACAATGTGCAAATATTATTTTGATAAAAGTGACAACTAACTTTTATTCACGTAATTGAATAAACTTTTTTACGCTGTGTAATGTGAACTTTATCACTTAATCGATAATTATTTAATTATAATTAAAGATCAACGCCTTTTATTCTAAAATACTTACGCCACTTTTGATACCACATATGGCGAGAACTTTACAATGACTTATTTGTCGATAAAAAATTCATGTTCCTCCTTTGATATGTCAAGAGTTTTTGTTGTAAATAACTCGACATTAATTTTATTTTGATTTTGACTGTACCTACTGCAGTCGAGAGTGTTTCGAACGTGTCGGAATGTCTAACTACTACTAATAATAAAGCTATGTATATGATGTATAAACATTTTCCGTTTTATTACAAAAAAAATAAACACTTGTTGACCATATGTTTTATTAATATGTAATGTATAAAAAAAAAGTATCTTCACGCCCATATCCCCGAAGTGGTAGGCAGAGGTACAACCAAGGCACCCACGACTAGCTGAAGACACTAAGTCCCACACTGTGATAGGTGGCAAGCCTATCGCCAACCGGGCACATTTCCGATCCCGACCAACATTTTTTTTTATTAGAATATTGGAAAAACCCAATTTTCTTTTTGTTGGCCGACCCAGGATTCGAACCCGGGACCTCATGCAGTCAAGTCCAACACCCGGACCGCTAGACCACAGAGGCGATATGTAATGTATAATGTTTTGTATTCTCAACCAATAGCATACTGCCACCTCATCCATGCATAGAAGGTATGATGTTGGTTGGATTTTAATTTAAGGCAGCGTTTGGTTAAATAGTCGTCCAATTTTTTTTTGTGATAAGTGACTAGTGTCACAAAGTTCGTTGGCAATAACTACTACTGAACTAATTACTACTGAATTGATTTTGATCAAATTTGATAAAAATGGTTTGCGTTATGGAGTTATTGTTGCAGAACTAAATAACTTTAACTCGCGGACTAAGCCGTGGGCAACAGCTAACATCTATGTAAAATCTCATTTCGCATGTTTGGGGCTATCTTTGAAATATCTGAACAAGTTTTGTTGAAATTTCATAACTAGCTGAATGTGTTTTGTCAAGCTTAACTTTAAATTAAAATTCGTTTTCATTTCAAATACCTACTAAAATATGGCACTAAAAATTGCACGCAGGCACGGACAAACTAATTAAAATATAACAAAATATGTTCGATTTCGATTTAACCAGCGGCACTTGAATTAAAATACTGGCTAGCTAGAGTCCAATAGTTATATTTTTTTATAAAAAATACTTCCAAATGATTTCACCATAATAATGTTTAAATTCTAAAACCGCTTGAACTTTTTATTGCCTGAAGGTTTATAAAAAACGCAACCGGACAAAGCCGAGGACAAATGTTAGCTTTAAAACATAATTCATAATTCACCATCTGAATGTACAAAGGTAACCACAAATATATACTGTACAAATAAAACAGTTGCTTATAAACACCACAGATGTTACTGATGCCTCGCTATCTTATGGTCTTAATATCATTTATCTTAGCATACAGTTGCAAGTCTACAGCTACAGACAGCTAGCCTATCTTCCAATATGGCGCTCAGTAATGCGAGTACTTACTAAACTAAATGAGATAATACAGAGCACAAACATATAGCTATCCTAATGGTAATAGACGATCGCAAGATACCGAACATAATATTGGTGCTATTGTTTGGGTTGTAAGACCTTATGTGAAAGTCCCACTACTATCCCTCGGGATAGAAATACGAATGTGCCAAACACTGTAATTATCACAAAATATTAGAGTTGTTAGCAATAACATGACAGGCGGTAGATCCCTCTTTGGGCACGGTGCTGCACAGCACTCTACTAGTAAAATACCTAGTTGTACTAAAGAAATGGAAACTTAATTAACCTTTAATAATGAGTTTGTGATATAGATAGTTGAACATAAATCCAACAACAATGTAAGCGAATTGGCCCAATAACATGTAGAGTTCAAGACAGTCGGCAACACGATAACGGCGTGCAGTGAGAAATTACAGCGCAGATATAGATTTAAGTAATCACACAACTGATAAGGGGTGTCAAAAGAGGTGATACAGATAATATTGCATGTATATGTACATTAATTGCAATTGTATCTACGTCATCACGCGAAATTTAATAGCACGTAGGTAGAGAGTAGGTCATAAGTGTCAAGTTCAAGTGACGTATACCTATTGACATTTAAACGTTTTTTTATATCTATATAAGCCCATCCGCTTCTCTGCCAGGTACCTCGTAAGTGCAGGTTAACATACAAATTAGTACCAATAAGACCACTGTTGTTAGAGTGTTATTTAGCGACTTGTCCGGGAATGACTCCATCGCCTTACCTATTCCTGCCACAGCGTATTCGATTATATTTAGCTCGTCAATAGGATTACGTTAAAACGTTGGAATCAAGTAAATAAATATCCCTGGAAAAGTTACACAAATTGAATCTAACCCCAAAGTAAGCAAAATTATATGCTTCTCTGATGGATGCTAGTCAACGGTTCCATTACGTATAAATACTTAAATAGATACCAGGATAAATTTAATATTTTATGAAACTATCATATATATTGGGTTGAAAGCAATAGTCGTTTGAGATCACTATTAAAGATAATTACCAACATTTTTTGTCGAAATATAGAGTAAGTATCTTCACGCCCATATCCAAGGGGGAAGGGGTAGGCAGAGGCACAACCAGTGTTTTTTTTTCGATTCGAACCCGGGACCTCACGCAGTCAAGTCCGACAAACTGAACAGCTAGACAACAGAGACGACTGTCGAAATATAGTACTTATTAAAATAGATTAACAAAAATATAGTACGTAAGTATAGAACAATGAAAAGTAGTAGAATATATTTTTTACTAAATTTTTTATGACCGTTCGAAGATAAGAGGTTGTCACTGATAAGATCATTTCAAAAGTAAGGTTTTGAGGATTGGTTTTCTATTGGTTGTGCCTCTGCTTACCACTTCGGGGATATGGGCGTGAAGATACTTTTTTATTCTATTGAGTCCGATTATAAAATTGCAATATATCAATACGTAATTCTGAGATATAAACCTATATAATAATTTTATCTATATAGGTCATATTTGGTCATGGCCACAAATTCAATTATAGATTTGTTCAAAGTTTTCAACGTGTTGCTCCGTGTCTCCTGTGTAGGATAAACCTTCTGCCTTCCTACCAGAGAGCTCGTAACAGTCTTGATACCAATAACACCACTGGTGTTCGAGTGCCGGATCGGTAAGGATCCGCTGTTCTCAGCAATACTCTGTATTCTACTGAATAGACCATCTACTTTTCTGTCAGGCAAATCTTAAGAGGCAAGCACGGGTTAAAATATAGGTCGTTACCAACAAGACTACTGGTGGCAGGGTGTTGTGTAGCAACTTGCCTGCTAAAAATCTACCGCCATACCTATTTCTGCCACCATAATAATATCATGTTTCAGTCTGGAGGGTAGGAAAGCCAGTACATTTGCACAAAAGCCCTTCCATTCTGGCAACAAGACAGCGAAGCACCTGTAACATCCATGCTGTCTATAGGCCACATATCTTACCACCAGTGTGCTTGTCCATGACCTCTTTACCTATTTCTGCTGTCACAATCACATCGTTATGTGTCCGGTCCTATCCGGTCTTTCACAATTTGGCGAACATCCCGGCTACAGGATAGCGACGCACCTATAACATTTTTGGTGCCAATAGGCCACGGTTGTCTTACCGTCGGGCGAGCCGTGTGCTTGTTTGCTATTTTATTACATAAAAAATATTACCGTGAACCAGTTTTAAAATCTCGAAGAATTTTGTCTAGCTTAACCGATTTTAATGAAACTTAAATTAGACTCGAGTTAATATAGAGTAATTGCGAGTGAAACTAGCGTAGTGTTATCTGCCATTTGTGCATGAACGCATTTTTTTTAATAAATCAATGAGGAATATACGAAACCGAATACCAATTGAAATTATAAATTTGCTAAGCCGACAGAGGTTGTGACGATCTGAATATAAATATTTAATTTATTTTTTCATATTATCTTTCTCCTGAATCTAACACATCTAAAAAAAGTTATCAAAATTAGTCCATCCATTCAAAAGTGATGCGGTGGCCAAGGAAAATGGATATTCATTTTTTTTACATCAGACTAGCCGACCTGGCGAACTTCGAATCGCTTGACATTAGGTAGGTAATAACAGTTAGTATATGGAAAAAATGTGACTGTTTTTCTCATTTTCTCTGCAATTTTCTGGGTTTTTTTCTTCATAAGAACCTTCTCCTCAAAATAAGTAACATAACAAAAAAAGGATTAGCAAATTCCACCACCCATTCAAGCGGGATGCGACGACCATGCGAAATGGGGATCATTTTTATTTATATAGATATGAATGTTAGTGGTAAAGTTTTGCATGTGTGGATGTGTGGATGTATGCTTGTTGGTCAACCACCTTTTAATGACCCATACGAACAGGGCAAAATTTAACACATAGAAAACGATAAAGGCAAACCCTCTTTCCCTAAATTGCATTCTGAATTAACATGCTTTTGTAGATTAAATAAATTTCAAATATTTTTGAGATGTAATGGCAAACAAACATATGGTTTCTTGATAATAAAAAAAACAAACTTCACCTGTCCACAACAGCTGCGAATGGTGCGTTGTCAACCAAAACTGGCATAACTCTCTAATAAACGAAACACAACAGTGGCGAGCATTGACGTGGAGCTAGAAATAGTTAAGGGGGTGATATCAAATTGGCTAAAGTATTACAAAACTCTATCATTTCATTATGGTCACGGCCATCAAAAACTCAAGTAAAAAACTACTATATAGAAAATGTAACAAGATTTATAAACATCGACAAACTTCAACATTTATCACTTCCATAATCCATTTTGCAGAATTAGCCTCAACTCGATGTCAAACTGTCATTGAGTGAACAAAAAAATCAAGATGGTTGACAGTAGAGCTCATAGCTAATTGGTATTGTTTATGACAACGGGATAGAAAAAGACCGCACTAGAGTCATAGCCAGTTTACTTATTGCATTATTCATCTATCTCGTTCTCTCCTTAAGGTCGTATTACTCTATTTCAAGGGGTGGAAGTCGGAACATTGTGATAGGTTGGCACAGGGGGTGAAGGAGGGGAACGCAATAAAAACCTAAGCCTATAGGGAGGCGCGTTCTCTATGTAAATAATGCCTTATTACGGCTGGGTCTGTTCGGGTGGGTCACAATAACAATTTCTTTGGAAGTCTGTGGTGAAGTCATTGAGAGTGCGTTTTGGCTATTTTAAAAAAGTGCCTGTGAAAAACCCGACGGGTCTAAGCATAATGAAACCACGATGTGTATTTTTTCACATCTTTATGATTTATTTGATTTTTATAGGTTAGGGACATAATTTTAAAAGTGATTTAAATTATGACCAATAACAAACTTGTAATTTTAAGTAAAATAGATATTAGGTTATTTAAACCTAAATAATATTAATGTAAGAATACATTTACACTGTTTCCATTGTTTAATAAAATTAGGAATCTTGTTACTTTGTCGCCTCTGTGGTCTAGCGGTCCGGGTGTTGGACTTGACTGCATGAGGTCTCGGGTTCGAATCCCGGGTCGGCCAACACAAAGTAAATTGGATTTTTCCAATTTTCTAATAAAGAAATGTTGGTCGGGATTGGAAATGTGCCCGGTCGGCGATAGACTTGCCACCTATCACATTGTGGGACTTAGTGTCTTCAGCTAGTCGTAGGTGCCTTGGTTGTACCTCTGCCTACCTCTTCGGGGATATGGGCATGAAGATACTTATTACTTTATTGTCAAATATCTCTCTTATATTATGGCATAATGTAACTGGTAATAATAACGTAGCTCTAAAGATGAAGTGCGGCGCCATTTCAGTAATACTCCGGAATTCAGGGTCTGTCAATAGACTTTCATGAAATGTTTTGGATACACATACATACATACATACATATCTTCACGCCAAGTCCCTTACGGGGTAGGCAGAGAGTATCGAGTGCCAGACCTCACGATCCTGACAAACCTCTCTTGCTTCCTTCACATTCATAACCCTTTTCATACAAACACGCCGGTTTAGGAGACTCTTGACACCATCCTCGGATAATATCCGATTGATCTGATCGTGAAATGTCAGCCTTGGTCTCCCCGGGTACCTACATCCATCCACATTCGCATTGTATATCTGCTTTGTCAATCTTTGACTCAAAACCTCGCTTTGGAATAGCTTACCCAACGCTCCATTCACACTATTCCCTGCACTCACTCTTCTCTCTACATCCGAGGTGAACCTTCCATCCCTGCTAAAAGCACAACCAAGATATACAATTTCATTCACTTGTTCCAGCACTACATCATCAACCAAAACTCTTACATCCGTTCTGGGTACGTCTCTTTCAAACACCATTATTTTGGTTTTCATCGCATTCAAATGTAAGCCCCTTTCTTTATAATCTCCTTCCATAACTGTGACCAGTGTTTGCAGCTCAGATGGTGATGATTTGTTATATGTTTTGGATTTTTTTTAATAATAAATACTTAGGAAAAAAATTAAAAATAAAACTTCGAAGTTCTAGATTTTTTAAGTATTAAAATAATTAATAGCTATTTATATTTTGGAGTTTTTTTTCATGACATTGGAATACAACCAAGCAGGCGAGTTTCGTGATGTCAAAAAAATTCACGCCACCTAGAGACACCTAAATTGGTAATGGTGCGTTGCCTACCGGGATATTAGACCTCAAACAAAAGTAAGTTTATCGGCTACCTTACCCTTCGAACCGGAACACGTCAACGGCAAGCACTGGACGTTATGGCGGCAGGCATAGGTGAGGCGGTGGTACCAATCCGGGCGCGTCGCTGTGAAACTCTGCTATTTTTTTACATTTATTTTTCACTACATAGTATAAAACAAAGTCACGTTCTCTGTCCTTATGTCCATTTGTATGCTTAAATCTTTCAAACTATGCAACGGATTTTGGTGCGGTTTCTTTTAATAGATAGATATAGTGTTTAAAGAGGAAGGTTTAGATGTATATTTTATACCGTGCGAAGCCGGGTCGGGCTGCTAGTTAAAATATAAAAAAAATGGAAAGATAAAAAAAATAAAGTTCAAAGAAAAAAATTCTTTGTACATTGTGAAGTGTTGGATTATTTAATATTGATAATCCAAATGTACAAGTCATTGACAAGTTAATCACTATCATAATCATAATCGTGATAGTGCAGTGAAGTGCACCTCGCTGAAACCTGATGTAGAGTTAATATTGTAGAGAGATTAGATTATGTCACCTTGGGTAACGTAGATACTGTGGACTAACCTACCTCAAATTGTCAATACCCAGGAAACGTCTATCCAGATAAGTCAATTTGCCATCTCATGTTTTACCTGCCAATAGTTTATAATATATGCTTTTCAGCGTCGGCTCGTGACATTTAAACATATGGAAAATGATTTTCTACTTATACTCTCGTTTAGGAAGAAACTGGTTTCTCGCGGAATTAGCAAATACGCTCTACATCGTTTAGGCCTATGATATCTTTAAGACAAAAACCGGACTTGCCTATTATCGGATGAAACGCACAGGTCTCAGGATTTGTAAAATAAGGCAGCAATTGTAAAATATAATCAAAATGAAAAATACTGACTGATATTTCTAACTTAATTAAGTGGAAATGGCTTAACGGATCTGAATCAAGTTACCCAACAGAGCAAAAACAAGCAGACATAGATTGTAGTCTGGAAGCATTTGGAGCACCTTTATCTTTACAAAAACTTAAAAAAAGTGGGAGAAATCCCTGGGTAGAAAGCTTATTTTTATTTAAAAAAAATATTAGTTGCAGAAGTGAAATAAGACAGTCTACAAAATTTTGGTTCTGTTGATCTCTTTAAAGGTCAGCCAAAAAAATATATTTATCGCTTTGATGGCATGTTTTATACAAACTATTTCTAAGAAAATGGCGACACATAAGAACAACAAGTAACTTGCTTCTGACTCACAAAAAAACATTTGATCATACCCGACCTCTACTTATTCTATATACTAACCCGGCGAACTTTACTTGGTACTCGTTTAACCCTCAGCCTAGACTGCAGGTAAGGTTGCCTAGAAGATATGTCATGTATGTGTAAGATGACCTGTATGTTAAAATCTTTCTTTACTTTCCGTCTTTAAGAGGGCCCTTCCCGGCATCAATGTGCTCGCGTTGAAAAGCTTGTTGTTTCATCCAGCGCAATGTAAGAAAAAGAAGCTCAGCGAAAAAAGAGAGATAGCGCCTGAGAGCTCGGTTTGCATTCGGTAACTTTCAAAATAGTGAGAACGCCATACCATTGAACGAAAAATAGTGTTAATAAATTTCATAAAACATGTTCCAGGAAATACGTGTTTTTCGGAAATCCTTACGTTCGTGAAATAAATGTTTATCATTTAGAACCTCTATTACATTTGCGAGGTTTCTATAAAAATGTTTTATTTTATTTTACTATTAATGAGTTCATTATAAACGGCCTAAGTTCAGGCAAAAATTGTAAAAAAAGGCAGATTTTCGGAGGTTTATAGTGAATTGGTTTCTCCAAATTCAGTTTTTTTGTTACCATAGAAACATAGGTATAGTGCAAAAGATACCAATTAGTTAAAAAAATCAAAGAACGATCTGTTACAAAGCCATAATCACGTACGAGCGTTAGTATGAAAAAGAAGCCGGGTTGGCCGCTCTTAAGTGTTGTTATATCTGCAACTTCTAAACTACAAAAAATAAAGGGCAATCTGTATAGCATATATGCACTACAACTCGAACATGCAAATAAAATAAATCGACCTACTTGTTAATTATAGCGATATTCTCATTTCACTTTTCCCTCCCCTCTCCCACGGAAACCCCTTTAAAGAGCGGGACAAAAAGTATACTATTACCTTTCTAGTAACATACTGTTACCTACCACTAAAACGTTGATACTATAGATACAGTACTATCCTCGTGAATCGTTGTCATGCCCTGTGTAGCGCAGCCACTCTCTTGGGCGACTGATTCAAGAAGTAGCGTATAGAAGTAAACCCCGATAAAAGTGCAGCGGTGCTCTTTAATGGGAGTAACAAACCCTGCGAACGGATGAGATCCCATCGAAATCCAGTTCCCATCAAAATGTTCGATAAAATAATCCCGCGGAAAAATTCAACAAAATACCTAGGGGTCATTCTAGACAGTCACATGTTTTTCAAACCGCAAATATCACGTGTCACAAATACTCGTAAAACTAAGTTCGTACTTAGTCGTTTCTTCTACTTAATCAATAAAAATAGTAAAATGTCCGTTCGTAACAAAGTGCGATACTTTACAAAACGTGTATTAGACCAATCTTAGCCTATGCAAGTGCAGTCTTCCCACATACATACCCGACTCACCTTAAAAAGCTACAAGTAGTTAAGAATAGGTTCATGCGTATTGCCACCGGTAGTCTGTGGTACCTACGCAACGAGGACCTACATCGCAACCTGGACTTACCCACAATAGCGCAGCATTTCAAAAACCTATCGGAATGTTACTTTGAAATAACGGCTACCCACTCGAACGTGGTGTTGCACCTGCGTGTGACTACACACCGGCCGCAAACGTGCCCACCAAACTTAGTAGACCCCGTCATGTCCTATCGGATCCTCCGGACCCATTAACCGCTGCAAACGCAAGACTCCCAACCAAAACACAAACTCACAAGACATACTCCGTGGCTGCCGGTCTCAGCGAGGAAAGTCCCTTTTGCGTCCGAGGCCTAACGCCGAGCGACGAGCCACTACTCCTCCATCCAGTCCATGGCGACATACAGTCTCCCGGGAGACAGCCTGTTGCTGGCGTTTTAGGGAACAGTCCAACCCATCTGAATAATGATGTCTCGAGCTGAGCACTCTGCTCGGCCCACAAAGCCTAGTAAAGTTGTAAAAACCACGAGGTTGGCAACACAGTAGTCATTCCAAAATAAAAGGGTTTTCATGATACGGACAGACAAAAGTGATAAAAATAGTATGTTCTGCTTTAAAGTCAGCTGCGTCTATTTTTTTAATATCGCAATGTTCAGAATTCACTCCTCTATAGTTTTATTATTTCGAGTAGGTAAGTATAAATAGATTACAGGTGGCAGCACTTGTAGAGTAGAATAGTGCAAGAGGACATTCTGTCATGTTACGTTGAAACTCTAAAGTTTTTGTGTAGTGCAAGTAAGAAAACAGAACAATCGTATGATTGAAGTAGTATAAGTTTTGATCTGATACCGAAAGTATTCTATGCTTTTTGTTTACTGTGTTGGGGAAGACGAAGAAACGAGACACTTGGGAGATAAAATTTAGGGTTGCCACCGCAATAATTGCCACCCTTTTGTCTATTGAGAACAGTAAATGAATATACCATACTGAATTCCACAAAAGTGTAAAATCCTGAAAAAATCGGGAGTTATTAAATATAGGACATTTCATGAAAATATATATTTTTTTTAATTTTAGTTGCGTAGGAAAAATAAGTAATAATGCAGTAAGACTATTTATTTCATAAGTGTAATCAGGCAGTTGTCGTCATTCGCCTGGATTCATAAAACTATGCGTAGTTCCAGTTTAGACGACTGCGGGAAAACTTGGTTTCACCAGAGATTTTGGTTGCATTCATTATTTTCAGTCTTCAAAGGCGATATAAATTTTAAAGAATCCAGGTTTAGAATCGACAGCACCAAAAGTTCTTGTTAAGATACTTACTACGAAATGACTAAGCCTAGTCTGCAATTCTTGCAAAACAAATTTTTACAATAGTTTTTTTTTAATTTCATAGTCATATTAATATAACACAAGGAAAAAGAGTGAATGAAATTGACTGGGTTGGACATTGGGCGTGGGTGAGACGGTGAATGAAATGAACAAAAAAGTTTAAAAGTCAATATAATATTATCTGTTAGTGTGTAATCAATGCAAGTCTCATGCAAATTACTCAATTAATATATCAATGTTAAGTTCCACAGCCCTGACTTATATGTAGTTTATGACTGTGGATCTCGTCACTAAACCTTCCCTGGTTCGAAGGATTCTTTAAGGTTGAGAACTGAGATTAGTACCGCCTAAAGCAATTAATAAATTCATGCAATTCTAGAAAGTTAATATGCTAGTTATTAAAAAAAAAGCTTTTTGTAAATGATAATGAGATTACATTTGTTCTTTCTACAAATAATCTGTTTCTTGATAAACTCGGAAATGTTAGGGACGAATTTTAATAAGATATGCAGTAGGACCTCGTTAACCCGGAGAGGCAAAAACGAGACCCTTTACGGAGTATCGAGGCGTCCGGATAATAGCATGCGATATTTAATGGAAACAAAACACATGTTTAACTTTTATTTCTTTAATCAATTTTTAAATTAAAGCATAAAGACAATAACGTACTTGTTCAAAATTCAAACCGTATAAGAAAAACAATAAGATATACTAAAACACTAGTTAATTCTTCTTGAAAAGGTCTATAATATTTTTCTGTTCATAATTTTCGCAAAATTTAAAAGCCCGGTTTCTAAGTCGATGAAAAAACATAACTTTAAAACCAAAATCGTTATCCTCAATCACCTGCCTTCCGTGCGAAGTCCGCCGGATTACAGCGATCACAGATCTAGCAGGAGTCCGGACTACCGAGGCCCTACTGTATTAGCAAATACGAGTAGCGGGAAAACTAGAAGGATTTTCATCTCTGTTGTGTAGTGCCTCGAAGTTAGACTTGACTTCATGAAGTCCCGGGTTTGATCCTAAGTCGGGCAATATAAATGTTTTTATTTTTAATTTTCTAATTTTATTAAAAGATTGAAAAAAACGCTGCCCGGGATTGGATTTGTACCCAATTGGCATAGTTTTGCCACCTGTCACATTGTAGGACTTAATGGTCTTAATGCCCTGGTTGTACCTCTGCCCTCCTATTCAGGGAAAAGGGCGTATAAACAGTGTGATTCGCGTTAAAGTGCAACCCCGAAAATGGGTGAAAGTAGACTCGAAACTATCAATGAAAACGGACCCAAAAAATTTCTTAAAAAAAAAGTATATTTTTTTTATATACCACTGAACATTTTTTCCGAATTTTGACCTCTATGTACAAATAACTTTAGTCTTCTCAAACTAGCTGGCCGATTTTGATGAGATGAACGACAAATCAATGCCAAGTATTCGCTGTTTTTTTTAAAGCTAATTCAGTCAAAAATAATAATAAATTGTAAAACAAATGAAGATGTAGTAGTTAATTTCGCAGAAATTTGAGTTGATTAAAAAAAACAGTAAAAAAGAGTAATTCATTTTACAAGAATTAAAAAAATGAAGTATTTAAAGCCATTTTTTGTTACCTTTTTTTATTTTATCCTCATTGCTTAGTACTTGGCTTTGATTTGCCGTTTATTTCACCAAAAACGGCTAGCTAGTTTTGGACGAATAAATTTATTTGTACGTAGAAGACAAAATTCGGGAAACAAATGTTCGGTGGCGGATAAAGAATTAGGTTTTTTATTAGAATTTTTTTAGGCCCAATTTCGTCGATAGTTTTCGATCTTGTTCACTCATTTTCGGGGTCGCACTTTAACGCAAGTCACCCAGTATAGTTTATTTAAATCCAGAAGGGCCTCAAATTTAAGGCCAATCTCTTGAGTAGAATAGATTGTTTAGCAGAATCAATTCAAATAAGAACAAAGAAAGGAACTGACAAACCTATACCTAATCCTTTCTAATTTTGTCAATGTCTAATTAAACTATCTAACACTTTTTTAATGTAAAACACAGCATTTTAATAAAATAACAATATGTGCATGAAAATTAATTCCAAAAAATGAGGCAGCCCTAATGTTAAGACTGACGTTTTATGAGCATCCGAATTTCGGGCAATAGTTTTGGCGGGCAAGGTCGTTTCAGAATTGCACGAGTTGTGCGGTCCCTTTGATAGCGTTTGTGATTTATTCATTTTTGTGAATAGTTTTTAGTCTTAGTTATTAGTGTAGTATGTTAGTAGAAAAAACATTATTGTTCATACTAGATTTTTATTTTGATCACAGGTACCAGGTAGGCAGAATTATTATTATGGACGTATTGTACTAAATATTAGTATTAATAAATTTGAGAAATAGTGGAAATAGAGATAAACTGAGTTACAAAAATAAAAAAGGTAGAAATATATTAATATAATACAATAATTAAAGGTAGGT
Organism: Calephelis virginiensis; assembly: GCA_002245475.1. Taxonomy (NCBI): domain Eukaryota; kingdom Metazoa; phylum Arthropoda; class Insecta; order Lepidoptera; family Riodinidae; genus Calephelis; species Calephelis virginiensis. The sequence continues at coordinate 162,975 of NJDC01000065.1, read as the reverse complement.
AAAGGTAACGTAGAGACAACAAATTACATGATTATAAGATTTTTGGAATCCTACGGAACAGTGCATTTTTTAAAGTAGGTATAAAGTTACAAAAGTCTGTCATTTTCAGCTCTCTTTTGATTTTTAAGTAAAAAAAGACTTCTAACTTAGCAAACCCCGCGAAGAGACATCGATAGAGTCACTTAATTGGATTGGGTAGTAAAAGTACAGAAAAACTATAGATTTAAAATAAACAATACGCTCGACTAGTGGCCACATTGTTTTGATTCCACGTAATTCTTGCATTTGCTTGGTATTTGTTTCAATTGAACCATCGCTGCCAACATTTAACCCAAGTCTTGCTCTAGCTTCCTTTGTTTTAGTTATTTCGGAACAAATTAACTCTAGATGGAATGTTTTACAAAATACAATCGACTAACCAATAATTTCGTGTCTTGAGTCTTGAGAAAAAATACTTGTCAGGAGTCATTTGTTATGTTATCTGTAACATTATACGAGTAGTACAAAAAATCCAAACATCACACTCGGTCTTCGTAGAGCTCTTAAGCATCTACAGATTATGTTTTATTTTGTGAGTAGGTAACACGAGATTTGAACATGGTCGTCTATGCTTACATTTTTAAATCATACATACATTCATACATACATATCTTGACGCCAAGTTCCGGCAGATAGTATCGAGTGCCAAATCTCACGATCCTTGCAAAGATTTCTGGCTTCCTCCACATTCATTACTCATTACCATATGAAAAGTATGAATTTATACAAACACGCGGGAGACTCCAGACACCATACTCGTATGATACCCGAGCGATTCCATCGTGGAATGTCAGCCTAGGTCTCCCCGGGCACTTACATTCATCCACATTTGCGTTGTATATCTGCTTTGTCAACGGTAAAACTACTAAATTAAAACAATTAAATACTATAATACTAGACTACTAAAATAGATTTTAAAAGGTTAGCTGTGCTCAGTACAGCTGCTACAATACTGCAGGCCAGCTTATTGCTTACAGCTTTGTGAAGTGTAAACTCGGCCACATGTGAAGTATTGTTCTCATCTGGGCGGAGATGGTCGGAGACAACATAAAATGTAAAAATGATCGTCCAACGCATCTGTGATACTCCCGGTAGGCGGGTGAATAAAAAAAATCTTGAGTATCCCGTATAAATATCTCGAAACTTTAATTAACAGCACCGGGTAAAAGTAAAAGTATATTTACGCCCATATCCCCAAAGGAGTAGGCAGAGGCACGACTAGGCCACCCACGACTAGCCGAAGACACTCAGAAGTCCCACAATGTGATAGGTGGCAAGCCTAACGCCAACCGGGCACAAATCCAATCTCGAGCAACATTTTTTTTATTATAAAATTGGAAAAACAGAATTTTCTTTTTGTTGCCCGACGGGAATTGAACCCGGGACCTCATGCAGTCAAATCCAACACCTGGACCCCTAGTCCACAGAGGCGAGTTACGAGCTCCTACCGGATAAATTAATAAAATGCGACAAATGACTGGAGGTTTGGTACTCGTTACTTTGATGTTTTATTAAGTTTTTCTTGGTGTTTTCGTGATTAGAATAATACCGATCCGGTCCGACATCCGAAAAGAAAAAATCACTTTTTCTGACAATTTTAAAATCGTGAATTGACTAATGAAAGCTATAATCGAAAGCTATGTACCGAATCTGATCTTTTGTTTGTCATATATTATAAATTTCACCCGGTGTAGAACAATTAATAAGATACAATCCTATCCTATTAATATTATAAATGCGAAAGTTTGTAAGTATGGATGTATGGATGTTTGTTACTCTTTCACGCTCGAATGGCTGAACGGATTTGTCTGAAATTTGGAAGACAGATAGATTGTGACCTGGATTAACATATAGGCTATTTTTAATCCCGATCGCACACCGGGTTTCTATGAAAACGCGGGCGAAGCCGCAGGTAGCAGCTAGTTTTTAATATTTCCTCCACATTATCTGTACCACCGTCCAGTACGGAATGTTGGACATTGGCCAAAGCTGCTTCACACCAAAACGGACGAAATCGTGTTAGCACAATGTTATTTATTACTAAACGATGACTCTTTCAAAGTAATTAAATTTATGAGCTGTATGTTATTTATTTACAAATGACCAAACGAATTTCATTAAAATAAGACATTGCCGTCATAACGTTTTATCGTTTTGATATTTCAGAGTTTACGTCAACGTAAGTTATTATTATTTAAGATGTGGACAGAGTTTTGGCGCCATCGAGAGAAAAGATGGTCGAAGTTTTTTCATAATTATTGAATTTGGTGTTGATATTGAGTGAAATTAGTCAATTTTGGTGGCATTTTGTACAATTTTGTTCAGTGAAAGTGCAAAAATGAAATAATCATTAAGAAATTAGCGTATCGTGTATTTCCTCGTTGCCGCCAAATCTCATTCATGAGCTTGTGTAAAAAGGCTACCGCTTTACCCAAGAGCCTGACATGACTTCCTGACGACTTATGACTGATGAATAATTAAAATTAATTGAAATTGATATAAAATTTTATGCAAATTTCTACTTGACTAATGGCTAAATACTAACGTGAAGGCCAAAACCTAAAGAAAGAAAAGAAAGATGTGGACATATTTTAAATATTAAGGTCTTGATTACAGCTGCTGTTTGAGTCAAAACTGAACCTGTTATATGAAAGGCTTATGGAGTATGAAGGAGATATAGAGCTTGGGTTTAGTTATTACTAACACCGTGAATTTGGCTAGTAAGTAGTATCTTCACGCCCATATCCCCGAAGTGGTAGGCAGAGGCACAACCAGGGCACCCACGACTAGCCGAAGACACTAAGTCCCACAATGTGATATGTGGCAAGCCTATCGCCAACCGGGCACATATCCAATCCCGAGCAACTTTTTTTATTAGAAAATTGTAAAAACCCAATTTTCTTTGTATTGCCCGACCCGGGAATCGAACACGGGACCTCATGCAGTCACGTCCAACAACTGAACCGCTAGACCACAGGGTTAGTTAGGCCCTACAATTGTGCTATGGTTTTCCCAGACTGGTATTCCTGTCTCATTAACTTCTTCGGTCATATCGGTATTAATTATCTTGTTTGTTTTTTGAGAGTAAACAGCAAACTTATATAAGAAACTTAACTTCCTAACTGCTGTTGGTAACGCACCTTTGGTCTCTAGTCATTAGTCTTTCCTTTTAAGTAAAGCTTCTATATGTACACAAACTGTGCACATTTGTTTCCAAACGTATTGGTTGTCTCTAGTTTCTTTATAAAGCCACAAAAAAAAATCTTCATTGTACTAGTAAATTATAGTTTCACTCTACTTGCTGTTTATAAACAGCAACTTGAAAAAGCAAAAAAACGATATGAACTAATTAATTTGCATGAACTTTAAATAAATTAAATCTATAAATAATTATTAACGTCTTGACGCTATCACGTTTTATCTTAAAAACTGTACCTAGGTACTATTATTTTGTATTTTTAAAGTCAACGGTCTTATTTGTTAAGTGAATGAAACATTTTTTCTTACAAAATATGCAAAATACCTTTTAACTATCTCACGTGTTTTAATATTTGCATAATGACATTATTAATATAATCCATTAATTCCATTTGTTATTTTATTAACAAGTTTTATTTAGTGCCTGGAGGAATCAATAACAGGCTGAATCTTGTTATGGCAATACAACTACGTATTTATATTCGTCGACATTTTATGAGCTGCCGGATCGGAATTATCTGACGTATCATAAAACAGCAACAGTTCAAAAACAAAAGAAACTCAGCGGGGTTGTTATATATCTGGCTGAGCACTCTGCTCGCCCCTTAGCCCGGTGACGTTGTAAAAGTCGTTAGACGTACACAACAGTAGTCATTTCGAAAAAAAAAAGGGGTTGTTATGCTTCTCACTCACCTCTTACGTTAAGTTATGCGATTTTGTTACGTGATGCGGTGACCAAGGGAAATGGAAAATATTTTTTATACAAAAAAGTATCTTCACGCCCATATCCCCGAAGAGGTAGGCAGAGGCACAACCAGGGCACCCACGACTAGCCGAAGATACTAAGTCCCACAATGTGATAGGTGGCAAGCCTATCGCCAACCGGGCACATATCCTATCCCGAGCAACATTTTTTTATTAGAAAATTGGAAAAACCCAATTTTCTTTTTGTTGTTAAAAGTTTTATTATACAAATAAAGTAATATGTAAGCTTTATTTTTCACTATGCATGGAAATGATTAAATATAACTGAGATTTTGTCCTACATGTGAAATGAGAAATTTTCTTTCCTTTGTTCGATGTTTTTTCATAGAGAGTTAAGTTGGGCGTCTCGGCAAAATCTAGACTTCCATCTCGACCTGCCATCGGAATGAATTCTCAAAAAGCTACGTCATGTCATTGACGAACAAAAATCTAACTGATTAAGAAAAAAATTAATCTTGCCACACTATCGACTTGAGTTTTAAGCAAGTTAAAAATTAGTTCGCAAAAATTCAATTTTGATGAAATTTGACATGCATATATGTGAAGATCCGGGTTCAAATATTTTCTTAAATCAACCAAAATGCTACAATATGTGAATCAGAATCAGAATCAGAAAAATCTTTATTCATTTGAACCATACAAGTGGTATTTGTGCGCGTCGACATTTTTTTTAAACTACCACCGGATCGGAAATTGTGACAAAAGCTTGTATCAAATTCGTAATTATTCTAGGCTGAAAAAGGCGGGGATAAGCAGCCATACTTATACCATATTTACAAATATGCAAAATCGGATTTATCCAGATACAGACCTATCTTATCACGGAATTTATGATGTAAAACTTGATGCTTACTGAGCTGCCCCGATACCTATCACTATTTTAATCATGTGTTTTGTTTTATAAACCCTTAACGGGTAATTAAGTTTAATGGGACGTATTTGTTTTCACAACACATTCTGATAAAAAATTCACCTTTTGAGTACCTTCAAAGATATCAATGCTAAAGTTAAACAGTATTTATTGGTTTAGTCAGGTGCTATTAGAAATAATTACTTGGAAATAGAAACATACGCCGTTACATTAGTTTAACAATAGATCCAGTTTACGTTGATGGCAAAAAAAATAATAAAATTGTTAAGTACCTTTTAGTGCTAACATTTATTGCTAGTTCAATTAGAATATGTGCATTAGAGAGATAAATTGCATTTTAGTATCCCTTGCATATGTTGTTGTTGTAGACTAGCTAACTTGATAAACGTTGTGCTTTTATTAACGTATGCAAATTACACAACGATACCCGTTTCTCTCGGGGAACAGGGGATTATGCTGGACTAAAACTGACTAAACACCGTTTGAAGATTTGACCAAAGTTATGGTGTTTGAAAGAAACGAAGCCAGAACGGATGTAAGAGTTTTAGTTGACGATGTAGTGTTGGAGCAAGTAAATGAAATTGTATATCTTGTTGCGCTTTTAGCAGGCATGGAAGGTACACCGCGGATGTAGAGAGGAGAGTGTGTGTAGGGAATAGTGTGAATGGAGCGCTGGTTAAGTTATTTCAAATTGAGGTTTTGTGTCAAAAAGCTAGACTTGCTTTGCATAATTATGTGCGAATCCCAACGTTATGGCATGAAAACGAGAGTTGGGGGTATGTCAGAAAAAGCATGAAAGTAGGATAAATGCGGTCGAAATGAGAGCCCTAGGGAAAATCTGTGGTGTACCGCTCGCTGACCGAATTCGTAACAGTGTGATCCGAGAAAGAGTGGGATTGAAAGAAAGTGTTGGTGCTAAAATGCGAAAGGGTATGCTCCGTTGGTTCGGTCATTTAGAAAGAATGGCAGATGAAAGATTGACGAAGCAAATATAAAATGTGAAATTGGATGGATGTAGGTACCCGGGGAGACAAAGGTTGACATTACAAGATCAGGTAAAACGGATATTATCCGAGGGTCACCATCCTCAAGATCAAGAGCCTCCGAAATCGGCGTGTTTGTATGAAAAGGGTAATGAATGTGAAGGAAGTCTGAGAGGTTCGTCAGAATCGTGAGGTCTGGCACTCGATACTCTCTGCCTCCCCGTGATAGACTTGGCGTGAAGATATGTATGTATGTAAGATCTTACCGCCACCCTGCTAAGAACGAGTTGGGGTAGATTCACCTTTCACCACGGTTGCCAGCGGGCCTTCTCCCATGCGACAACGATGCGGTGTCCTGAAAGTGGCGACAAACGTGGTCATGTCTTAACAACGAATATAAGATTCGGGTGTTAATCAAGTGATAGGTAAAATCTCTGTCTCCGTTAAGTTTTCTTTAATTTCTAAACCCATTTTTTCTTTAACAAGAATTAACGCGTTAACGGTAAAGAAAATAATTATAAATTTCTCGTTTTTCCTGCAATTTATTCAGTTTATCTCTAAACCTTTTGATCCATTAAAATATTATGTAAAAACATTGGCTCAATTTTCTAGCAGTTTCGAGATGTGGAGTTTTGTGCTTAGCAGCACATGTGGCAATTCATAGTTATCTATATACGTTTAGTTGTAGTCCGCGACTTTATCAATCAGTTGTACCAAAAAAAAACACAATATTTTAATTTGAAACCATAAAAAAATCCATTCCCGATACTTTTCTGTCTGAGTGTATTTCTTTTTTTCTGTATATGAATTACTGAAAAAAGTAATATGTATTAGCGTCAACTCGCTTTTTAAAAAATAAAAGGCGTAATAGGAGATACTGTTTAATTAGTGAGCTATATATACTCGTATGAAGTGAGAGTCCAAGCCCTTTTAGCCGGATGGTATTATCCTGGGCAGTCGTAAACCAGTTTACTGCCCATAAAGCCAAGTGGAGATACACATCAACCCTGTATTCGCATACTTGTTGCATTTTTATAACCTATATATTTCGATTTGATTTGTAACGTACGGGAGTGGAGGACCGATACATTTTGCTTTTATGCTATGAATGCGTTGGGGCAGTAAAATTGTTACATTTTTTATGTTAAAAGAAACGGTTCTCCTGACGCTAGTTTAAACATCGTTTTAAATACAATAGAAATTACTGGTGTATCGTTATCTTATAGACTGATTTTTAGGTCACGCGTGAAAAACTACTGGCTCTCCTACACACCCGCACGGAATACGATAACGGCAAGCAATGAGGTTACGGTAATACGAAAAAGCAAGGTGATGGTACTTATCAAGTAGTAGTACTATTCCAGTTTTAAACATAGATTATTGGACAGATGAATCTATTTGCAGCTGGGCGATGCGGTTATGTCACTCTTATGCCCATAATATAAAAAAAAACACATTTTTCTTTTTATTGCCCGACCCGGGAATCGGACCTGGAACCTCATGAAGTCAAGTCCAACACCTGGACCAACAGACTACAGAGACGAGGCCTATTTCAGATTTTAGAAATCTAATCTTAGCATGTTTAAATTTAAGTTTTTCGCCACTGTGTAACAACCTTTATTGTATTCGAGTTTGGTATCGATTTTCCTATAAAAGTGTTTCCCCTCTGACCTATCGTAAAAAGAATAAACTAATTGAACTATACTATATATGCCATACATACCATATACATCTAGCTCTTGCCCGTGACTTGAGTTCTCAAAAAGAGGATTTATAAAATATTTGAAAAATATATATTATGAAATAGTTTGACGTTGTAGAGGCCTATGAGCAGACTACTTTTCATCGGGTATCCAACTTGCTCGTATACCTGTTTTTGAATATTTTTAAAGTGAAAACTTCTTGGTGAATGGGTAAAAACTTCTAAACCCGCGTCAGATCGTAAGACGGCGCAGGACGCGTGCGCGCTATAAGACGGCGCAAGATCTAAAATAAAACGTATTCATTGCTGTTTTTGTATAGCTTAGATATTTCCGAAGAGTGTAGGATTCTCAATGGATAATATGCCGCAATATACCTACCACAGATTATTATATTATAATATAATATAGTATCTACATATTATGTAGATACTGATACCTATCATTACATTCAACCAAGACAACATATACAGCAGACACGTATAATATTAACAGACATTGCTCTATTTGTTCCATTTTGAAAATAAGCTTTATGTGTAGACTAGCAATGTTCGTTATACAGATAATATGACGACGCTCCTAGCCGTCACGTAGTCTCACTTTAGTGAGTTTTTGACAGGCCAAACTCAGGTATTGATATGAAAATAATATTTGTGCATAAATGATAGTACTTTCATACTGAAAATTAAAGCAATTCGTGCAAAATTATTCCCTAACCATTCCAAAATATCAGAAATGTACAACGTTAAAATTCAAGTTTTCACTTCTGCCGGCACTCCCGGAGTGCAACCCGTCTTTTTTGTAGTAAAAACAAGTCGAGAGGCGTAAGGCTTAGTTTGCCAATGCACCAATAACGCCTTTGATTTTTATAGTCAACATGTATTTCTTGTCGTCAGGCAATCTCATTGCCTTTCTATGTCACAAAAATTAAAAAAAATGGTTATATAGTTACGACGAGATCTAGAACAAAACCGTATTATTTGACTTTCTCAGCTTACCTTGTAAAATAAAAAATAACAAAAAATAAAGTAAAATAGTAGGCTATAATACTTACTTACATTAGCACCTAAAAAAATTCTTAAAGTTCACACAAAAATTTCAGGCACACAAGTGGACAAACCACTTTTTCCTATAGACAACTACTAACTTCATAAATAATTCAATTTGCTCATTTGCTCCATTATTTGACTTCATGCGAAATTAAATAACTAGCAAATGGTTCCGTAGCACGAACCTGAAACATATTATTACAAATGCTGATGTTTGTGAAAACTGTTTGTTTCTTATCAAAATTAACAAACTTATCAAAATTTGTCAAATTTTTTCTGCCCTTTGACTTAACGAAGGATATAGTAAAAGTTAGACTAAGGGGTTCACGAAGCACAAGCTCTGTGTAATAAGCAAAAAGTAACGATATTCAATATCTCGTGATGTAATAGCTGTCTGATAATACAAAGACTGTTTAGGCATTTTTGTAAGCAATTTTAATTTCCCTAGAAATAATTTTTGGGAGTCTTGACAATTATTTGAAGTGCTCACATTATCTCACTACATTTTTAATTTAATTAGATTTTTTTTTATTCCATCGGGATCATTTATTGCACAAATAGGGTTACAAAATCATCCATTCAACTCCTTATCTATTGTTTTCAGAAATGTAATATTTAAAGATGTACATTGCAACAATTCAGTCTAAATGCTGGAGCGTCAAATCCTGCATAATATAGATTTCAACATTTGACTAGGGAACCCTAAAAAAACGTCGGCGAGTAGTCAATATAAATACAATGTAATAAATTCACGTCGCGCGGAGGAGTGTTGTCTCCATGTTCACTCCTGACCCAATACCATAACTCTTCGTCAAATCCAACTACATCGATTCTCGCTGTCAAAAATGAGCGACGAATCAATATTGTCCATTCGCAGTACTTTTTTCAAGCAATATTTAGCTCGACTTTTTCGTTTTTTTTTTTGAAATGGCTAATATTTTGCTAACCGTGAGGTTTTAACAACTTCACCAGACTATACTCACTTTTTCGTTTGTTGGTTTGTCAGTGGGGGAAAAATCTTTAAACTAAATTTAATAGCAATTTGGCTCAACCGATAGAGCTGAAATTTGAAATACACCTTTAGCTTATGTCATATCTTCACGCCAAGTCCCTTACGGGGTAGGCAGAGAGTATCGATTGCCAAACTTCACGAACCTGACATACCTGCCTGGCTTCCTCCACATTCATTACTCTTTTCATACAAATACGTCGGTTTCGGAAACTATATAAATATATAATTAAATATTTTTGAATTAATTACCAATTATGGGTATCAAATGAAAGAGTTTGAAGAGAAAAATAGTTACACTATTAAAAAGTATTCCAATGAGAGTATATGATCATATTAAATAATGAAAACTTTTGGTCATGCTTTTATTTAACCTGACGTATTCGTTTGAGACGTTTTTTTAAATATTTTTTAATGTATACACAACCGAATGTAGTAAAATTTGGCATACTTACAATATACAATGTCAGATGACAATGCAATGTTATGGTACTAACGAACATAGAAACTAAAACTGAAGTAACGCTGATTTGAAACATCTTGATAATTTCTTAGGCGAAAGCTCCACTTCTTTAAAAATGTCACAGGAAGAATTCTTTAGTACATATGTCGCATAGTAGATGTGTTTGTGGATATTTCGATTTTAAGATTTAAAGTAGCAATGTGAATCAAACACACAAAGACAACAGACAAAGACCATATTTTACCTTCTTCTAATTACGTTGGTTCTCATAATTGCCGTGTTCTGTTCAGTAGCTGGTAAACATCGACCATGCAACCCAATAGACGCCTATTCTTTATAATTTTGCTTTGAAACAATTCTGGCAAATAGCTGAGGTGTGGGGAAGCGAGGAACTGCTTTCTTATTGGCCCTTGCAATGACAACACGTCATATTCATAAACAGATATGTAAGATTAGGGATGAGACATATTTAATAGGAACAATATATTTTATCGATATGCCTTTTATTTTATGAAGTACGACATTGTAAGGGATTATATCGCATTTTGTTATTGCACGTCACATCGCACCTATGCAACTCAACGTCTCAAGGTCACACATTTTTTCGGTTGAGAGTAATATCCGTACTTGAATATACTAGGTCCTTACATCTGTAATTGGCGTTTTGTAGAGGAGGACCATAAGTCGAATATTTTTAAAGTAATAAAGAGTTCAATAAAATCGGCTCAATTATTTATGAGTTATTCAATGACAAATAAAATGACAAATAAAGAAGTTCTGTTTTCCATCATGTTGGTACGGGTCCACTGACTAAAATAGATCACCTGCCCCTCTGCCAGGCACCTCGTAAGAGGCGAGCACAGGAAAAACAGGTAATTGTCAATAAGATCACTGGTGATACAGTGGTGTGCAGCAACTTCCCTGGTTAGTTATCCACCGCCTTACCCATTCCTGCCGCTATAATGACAGTGTCACATTCCGATTCGGAGGGTAGGGAAGCCAGTAGATTTGCACAATAGGCCTTACATTCCGACCATAGGACAACGCACCTGAAACATCAATGGTGTCTATAGGCCATGGTTACCTGTTGCCATTAAGAGAGTCGTGTGCTTGTTCGCTGACTTCTCACATGAAAAAGAAAAACTATCCAGAGGCCAACTCCAAAAGTATACAGAGTAAGAAGTTTTTTATTGTTTCTGTCAGTGCTTAAATTTATCGATAAAATACATAAATACCTAGGTATATACAATACCGGTATGCTATTCGGGATAAATAAATAAAAATATCGATAAAATAGATTTGCACATTAGTTCATCACTAGCTGTATGCAAACAAAAGTGATGGCTTAAAAATCAAATGTGTAAGAAAGGGATATAAACACGCATCTAACATTACCGACCAGTATATGATGAACTCCGATAAACATAAAATAATTCAAAATGTAATTATGAATGTTATTATTTTTGATTAACCTACAGAAAGTTGTACCATCTTTTCGGTAATTTGAATTACGGCTGTCTTTACCGTACCTACCATTTAATTGAACAAACAGTCATTTTATATCTATTTTTTATTTTTTATACAATAACGCTACAATGTTTACAGGTCACAAACCTGGTCGATACTGTTCATATCTTTTTAAGTAATAAGCTACATTAGAACAATTACACTTATGTGTTGACTGAACCGTGTTGCCTTATATGCGCCGTCTATTGGGATGTATGGTCGATGCCGGTAAAGTACGTAACATATTTGTTTTTTTTATGATATTGGAAGGCAAATAAGCAGACGAATTTCCTGATGGTAAGAAATTCACGCTACCTAGAGACACCAAAGGTGGTCATGGTGCGTTGCCAACCTGAAGCCGAGATGTTAGGCCTCCAGCAAAAATAAGTTAACCGGCTATCTTATCCTCCGAACCGGAACACTTCAACGGCAAGCACTGCCGTTACGGCGGCAGAAATAGGTAAGGCGGTGGTACCCATCCGAGCGAGTCGCTGGCAAAATCTACCACCTAGTCAGAATTCACGGTATGAGTGACTGTAAGCCTATGCTCACCTTTTACGACCTGTCTGGCAGGAAGGTAGATGGTCTATTCTGCAAAGGAGCCCGGACCAACATGGGGAAAATAATAATATCATAATATATTTAGATTGTCAACGCACCATAAACATCTATACAATTAAATGTCAGCATGCTGTTAATCATCCAAGATTAATATACTTAGTCAACAAAAGCAATATTTTACTAATTCAAACTTAATTGAAAAAATTAAGGCTCCGTTAATGTCACCGAAAACGGATTTTAAGGCTTCGGCCAAACCCAAAGCGAAGCGAGAGCGACCACACTATCATAGTGCAGGAATTTTGGCTTTCACACTATGCGACTGCGACACGGGAACACAGCGTCAGCAACACGGGGGACTTTTGGTTGGTTTTGACGAACATAAATAGATGTCTGTATTTCTGAATTCTAAAATCTATTCCAGAACGTATTTACACATACCTACATATACGAGTGTATTATGTATGTCTTTACGCTAAGTACCTTACGGGGTACAGTTAGTATCGAGTGCCAAATCTCATCAATGCAAACCTTTCTAACTTCCAGCGACTTGGACAGTACGTATTTTTAACCCCCGACGCAAAAAGTTTAACGAGTTTGTCTGTGTGTGCAGTGATTTCAATTTAGTTTTTTTTTAAAGGTAACTTATGTGCTAGAGTTTTTAGACATGTTTGATAAAAATCGGTTGAGCTGTTTAAAAGTTGTCGGGGTGAAAGTGGGGACATTGACCGCATGTCTGTAAAAATATTCGGATTTTTTTAACTTTTTAAAGAGAAATTAAGTTATTGTGTCGGGGGTTTTTAAATTTGTAATTTATATAAGTATTTATTTGTTTTAGTATCGACGACCGCGCCACAAGTAATAGGTATGACTTATTAGGTAACTTTGTAATTAGATCAGTTCATGCGATTTGTCCAGAAACATTTTTTTTACTTTCTTTGTAAACTTTGTAAGAGACGTCCCACTGGAGTGACAATTAACTAAAAATGGAGTTCGCATTTCATATTGTAGACGCTCCCCCGCTACGCGTCCCGCGTAACGCTCAGGTTTGGCCGAAGCTTTTATATATTTACAAAATGTTTACTTTAATTGGTATAAACGAACGGGATAATTCCCCAAAATACAGGATATGGTGTATTCATAATACATATTTGGCTATCCGTTTAACTGCTTCATTTGTGGTCTATGTGTTCTTACCACAACAATAGCGTATTCATTTGTTTAATTATACAAGTTTATGTTAAGAGTTACGAGCATACTAAACGTATGGACGTTTTAAATTAGATCTTATTTTTATGAAGTTGGAGTAGGTATTAGTATGTATGAGCTCACGCTGTCACTCACAAAAGCTGTAAACGTCTACTGGACTTGCTGATACGTAGTCGCTTTGCCAAGGGCGCTTAAGTTTTACTTTAAAGCTTATTTGATATTTAGTGATGGGTTATATCGATAAAACATTACTAATAAGATTTCGACTTAAATCACTAAATGACCGGGGAAATCATTAGCGTAAAGTAACATGAAGTTTTTTTCTTTTTGTTACTCGAAACAAATTTTTACCGTGAAAATATTTAAAATGCTTTTTAACTGACTTCAAAAAGGGGAGAAAGGTATCAGTTATCGATTTGTATATTGTATGTGTTACCAAAGAAAGTTGTACTAATGAATCGATATTTTTTTAAGCATTTTTGGAGTCCTAACAGGGTTTGCTCCCGTTTTTTTAAACTAAAGTGCAAGGGGTGGGAAGATTTGAAAAGTCATAAAACACAGACGCATTTTAAGAGAGTAAGAAACATCCCTGCTAATAAACATTAAAAATTAAATATATTATAGGTAATATATTTAATAATTAGGTAATATATTATAGGTCATTTCGTATCACGTGTTTGTTTACGTGTACCTACACATTATGGCAGCACTAATCGTCAGTTGTTTGGCATTATTTTAAATGGAATATTCTTTTATTTGACAATCGTTTTTTTAGGGACGCTACGTCAGTGTTTATTGTCATAAAAGTTTATTAAGGTTCTAGTTAATGACCAATCGAAATTTTCGGTAACAATACAAGAACGTAAGTGATAGGAAAAAAACGACATATATGGTTTTACTATACGGACAAACTTGCTAAGGAGTAAGGAGTAATAAACTAAGGAGTAATTAACAAACATTACAAAGTTAAGAAGTAAAATTCAATTACTATAAATTTTGTTTTAAACATTGTTTTAGTGAAATTTGCTCAAATGCAATTTAATTTCATAGAGCTGTTAATAGGGAACCCATAATTAGTGTTAGGTTATAATATAATATTTTGAGATTTTCTGCACATTAACTTGACTTTTACAGCATTGATATTGTATACGTGCCTAGAAGTTCCACAACATCTTCTTTCATCTACATTTTAACGATAACGATACTCCGACCATTAATTATAACAATAAATACCAACTTATTTAAATTTTACCTCATATTATTACTATCGATACTTAGATTTTTTTTTATAATTGACGACACTATTTGATGTAAAAGGGTTTCAGACGCGTCTGAACTCGATCAGACAATCGTAAATGCCAGCCTTCGAAGCACAAATAAAAAAAAATCCTATACTTGTTTAATTATTATAACTATGGAATAAAACTGTTTTATTATGGTTGAATTTATACATTTTATGACCTTTGATCGAATGGATGTCAGTTGGAGGCCTAGACGTCGTAAATAAGTATGAAATATGATAATTGCATATTCTCCAATATATTGCAATTTAAACATTGATGATTCGTCCGACGTTTTGTGAGCCATAACTCGAAGTTTTCGTGGAATAACCCTTCTCGTTTGCACATAAGCGTCTCCTAAGAAGTATTAAATATAACTTTATGGTGGGTTATTTCTTAATCACTGGTTTAGCAACTTTTGTTTTTCTCATTATCATAATCATAGTGCAAATTGCTGTCGTTCCTTACTTTTAATCTTGGGGACTAAGGTATTTTTTTACTTACTGTTGCACTTGTCGACGGTTTTGGTATCCCAAATAGTGTTTGTTTTATTTTATATGATAGTGACAAAGCAGGCGACTCTCGTGATGGTACGATACAGCTGGCGTCTATAGATATTATAAATATTACTGGCCCGTCACTATTTATGTCATTAATGTCTAGCCCAGAATACGACAATAGCGACCACTGATGTAAGCAAATATCTCTGACCAATCGGGGCGAGCCGTAGCATAAAACTCGATCACCTAGTAAAATTGGCACTAGCACACATGTCTTCTACGGCACCAAACGTAACGGTGTTTACACATTAGCTACCCGCGTAGTCTGCTAGATTACACAACAGTACTTTGAGTGACTAGCATTAGTTCAAACTACCACGTGTTTTGGCGTATCCACCGCTATGTATCCATTTCCATAACAGTTACATCTTATGTACGTACATCTCCGTGTAACAGCTATGCTTGCTTTTTTAAAGGACGAGAAGAAAGTTCTCATTTCGACTGTATGATTTCTGTGTTACAAGTTTAACCAGGTAAATTTATTTTAGTGATTCTTTTTTTGTTTCAAAGTAAGGTGCTTTCCGAATTTATAAATGACTAAACTTCGTCATACCCGTTCAGATAGTATGGAAACAAAGTATATTTACGCCAGTTTCATCGAAAAGATAGTCAAGCAAAGCACCCTTGACTAGCCTAAGACATTAATAGCCGTACTAATAGACTTCAATTGTCTTTTAATCAATGCTTAAGTCGACATTTTCCATACAAAATTTGTGACGTAATGAGAGATTAAATGCCCATTGTTGTCTCTGAGTGCGGCTGTAAGTCCCACAATGTGACAGGTGGCCAGTCTGTCGCTAACCGTACACATATCCAATCCCGGAAACCATTGTTTTTCATTAAAAAATTAAAAAACGCTGGACCTCGCGGAGTTGAGTCCAATACAGGACCACTCACCACAGAAGCGATTATATATTAATTTTTCTAGATTCCTCTCAGTTTTTATTATTTTTCATCTTTTAAACCTTCCCTGGACTTCCACAAATAATTTAAAAAAAATTGACAAATCAATCCAGTCGTTCGGAAGTTATTACGTACCAACGTACATTTCTAAAATTATTTTTTTAGACATATCATCTTCATCTTCAGTCGCGAACAGATTTCGAGTCATACCTACCAATGCGTATTTTTGTTTACTTAAAGGATGTAATATTGAAATTGAATTTTTAAATTTCTAATGAAATTTATTAAAAAAGGGGGATCATCAGTTTGGTGTGTTTTGGTAAATGGTGAACAAATTTGTGTCAAAATGGGTCATACTTTTGACCCAACATGTAACATTGAATTTCTTCATTTTTGTAGCAAAGGCAGGATATAGAAGCTAGAGAAGCGCTAGAAATAAATGGGCATGAAAAGCAGCCCTTTAAAAAAGTAGCCGATTAGACTTGAATATCTCCTCTCTGCTCAACTTAAATTTTTGAATGTTTAAGGTAGCATGATTTATTTTGATAGTTGAAAAAATGAAAAAACATGACAGTGGAATTTATTTATTTGCGGAATATGTGTGTTAAGAAGTTGCTACAAAGATATTCAAGCATAGCAATATATTTTACCACATTGTGGTGAGCAGCTAAAATTATTGATATTAAGACATGTGTTTACATTTAATTTTAATTTCATATTATTATCTGATCTACACTGTTGGTATTTTTTAATAATTTAATTAAACATTTCTGTACGTTTATTTTCGACAATTTGACTCTAATATTCTCATTCCATTTTAAGGAATTTTTATTTCCATTCAGTTTCAAATTTTTGTAATTTTTTCTACAAATTTACACTTTTTTTAGTGTCACGTTTCAGTGTTAAGAAACAGTAAACCCTATTTTGGGGGGAAAAAATTGCAGTGGCATCACTTCGTTGTGGATTGTTTACAAGTAACATTTTTTAAGTATCGTTAGTAACTGACAACGAACACGGAACGTTCAAATAAAACAGACTTATTTATTTTCACTTATAAAGTCCTGAGGATGCCGTGAAATGAAACTGGTTTAGTATAACATATAGTATTAAACAAAGTACTGTGGAAAAGTACAAGAGTTTACTTTAAAAAAGTATGTGAACAAATTTTGAGGAATTGATTCAATGTTTCTTAAATAAATTTAATCAAAATTTGGCAAATGATTATTGAGTTTTTATCGCCTCTGTGGTCTAGCGGTTCAGGTGTTGGATTTAACTGCATGAGGTCCCGGATTCGATTCCCGTGTCGGGCATCAAAAAGAAAATTTGGTTTTTCCAATTTTTCAATAAAAAAAACGTTGCTCGGGATTGGATATGTGTCCGGTTGACGATAGGTTTGCCACGTATCACATTGCGGGACCTCGTGTCTTCGGTTAGTCGTTTGTTGTGTCTACCTCTTCGGGGATATTGGCGTAAAGATACTTTTTTTAATAATGAAATTGTAGTAAATTCTGTTGCAATTTTACCCTGCAAAAGCGTGTCAATAGATTATTTCTTTATAGAGTGACTTTCAATCTCGCAAACTAGCAGTTTTAATTAACAAACAGTGGAGCTCTTGTGTTCTCATTTGCAACATTAAGTCATACCAGCGATAACGCTACTAATTAATTTTTTATAGCTGTGTTTGCAATTAGCTCGGGACACAGTGGTTGATGTGTACCAAGCTTTACTGTTGGAACAAATCACCTGTGACCCAATCGTAAGATTGATTAACATACTTAACTCCGAAATTAATTATTGAATTTCATTTTACGTCTAGAAATATGAACCTGTGTAACCAGACAGATGTAAAGGTTTCTTCAATGTATCTGACCTCGAAAGCACCTACGATTAGTTAAAGGTTTTGTGCCAGATATAACCCCGTACCTTAATCGCCTCTGTGGTCTAGCGGTTCAGTTGTTGGACTTGACTGCATGAGGTCCCGTGTTCGAATCCCGGGTCGGGCACCAAAAAGAAAATCGGATTTTTCCAATTTTCTGATAAAAAAAAAATGTTGCTCGGGATAGGATATGTGCCCGGTTGGCGATAGGCTTGCCACCTATCACATTATGAGACTTAGTATCTTCGGCTAGTCGTGGGTACCCTGGTTGTGCCTCTGCCTACCTCTTCGGGGATATGGGCGTGAAGATACTTTTTTAAAAGAAAAAAAGTCAAAAAGATGGATTCCTCGTTGCCAATGAACAAAGTCACATAAAGGTATTAAAGTTTATGTAGGTTTACCTATTACCATACTTTCCACACTGGAAATCGATA
>NJDC01000065.1:109379-129408 GCA_002245475.1 Calephelis virginiensis | reverse complement strand
GTTACATAATTTGTCAAAATCGGGCTTAAATTAATCATAAGTCGCTATAGAAAGTCATGTGCGGATCTTGAGTAAATTTTGTTAATACTTCACTTGTGCACAAAGTTCCATTAAAATACACCAGTTGTACTCAATATGTTGAAGAAATTCAATAATTAAGCTGACTGCGATCACCTGATCTTTCGATGTGTACAGTAACTCAAGAAACATTTTAGAAACATACTAAACCCAGGTCTAACAATTTAATAAGGCATAATTACAAACAGTAATTTTTAGTGGCTTACTGCAGATTTTAAGTTGTTATAAATCTTTATTGGTTGAATAAACTAAGCTTATTGAAAAACCTACTAATAATATCTATCTATACCTAAGTATATATAAACATGAATCCTTATTTCCTGTGGTCATCGTATCAAGCCTGACCAGTTTTGCTAAATCTTTGTCGTCTGTTGTGTTGAATATTGTCCGGAGAAGATTCTTTTGAATAGATAAGCAGGAAAAATAAGAAAAACAATACTTTAACTTTTACGTTAAAACTTATAGTGTCTATTAATGTCCAGGCTATACGAATTTCGCCGGGTCAGCTAGTAGAAATGTAAGAAATACTGTGTTATGTGACAGTTTAATAAATTTAAATTACACAACATGACGCCTGATAATTGCAATTTTGAATTCCGATTGCAGTATTGTGTTTAGTGACACTTGCAAGCTTGAGGATTCTCTTACGATTTCTTGATATCACTAGAGTGCCGCATAGAAATTTATAAATAGGACCACAAATGAAAGTACATATACACCTATTCCTGCAGCCAATAATGACAGTATTTGGAATTGTCAAGGTCATGTTTCAGTCCGGTGAGAGTAGAGAGTGAGAGTAGAGTAGCTGTTAAACCTACACACTAGGGCTTACACACTGGCCTTGGATCAGCGACGCACTTGTAAAATCTATAGCATGTTTAGGGGACTGTTTTTTTACCATCCGGAGTGTTCTTTTTACTGTTATCTTGTAAAATATACATAGTGAGTACACGTTGTTTTGACTGGTAAACACATTACCCTCTTTGCGTTACACACGTAGTTAAAAGAGTGCATGGTGCAAAACAACGAAAGAATTTACAATTACGCTGTAATAACGGAACATGAATAAAGCATTAGGTAACTGCTGACTTCATTAATTGTCTCAATATGTCATCACAATGGAGAATCTGTCAGTATTTGTAAATATATCACAGAACCACTAGTACTCTAGTATTGTGTCATTATAGTACAAACATTTAAAACATTCAACTTCTGGTATATTTCAATTGTTATTAATCTACAGATTTTATTCAATTGTTACAAATACAAAAGTTTATTGAGCCAAACATAAAGAAACCATGGATCAAATAAAATACTGTTTTTAAATATCATATGATACACAAATACACAAAGCTAAGACAGCGATCTCTTCAAGGCAACATAGACATTTTATTCTAAAGTATTTTATTTTTCCTTTTCATGTATTAAGAACACCATTTTTTGACTATATCTCCAAATTATAAGGTTGCCTGGAAGACATCGCTGTTTTGGTGATAAGGCCGCCTTGTATAACATTTATTTTTTAAGTTTTAGTTTTTAGTGTATTTATTTTCTATGTATTTTGGTGCACAATAAAGAGTTATTCTGTTCTAATTTTCAAACAAAAACAAATTACTGCAAGTTTTTATGAGACTGAGAGGCAAACTTACAAACTTGTTTTCCGGAGATAAGAAATGCTACCTGACACAAAGCAGGCGATGATGCGTTGCCAACCTAAGGCAGAAATCTCAAGACTCTATGTGACTCGTGAGTAATACTACTCCTATAATAATAACCAGACGAGAAAAGTAACCAATATCGATTTCGTGACAACAGGAATAAAAAAGGTGGTGATACCAATCTAGGCGATTCGTCGCCAACTCTTCCATCCAAACAAAGTCACGGTGTAAGTAACAAGTGAACTAACGCTAGCCTTGCTCAAATATTACAATCTTTTTAAAGAATCACGATGAGATGGCGTGAAGCTGAGCTTTAATCATATAAAGATGCAATTGACAAATGTATGACAAAAATGATGGCTCAGGTTCGAATCCATAGCTGTTCCTTGTTCACACTATTTGTATAGTATGAAAATGTTACGGCTGTTGGCTAGGCATGAGTGAAATAATTTAATTTTTTCTAATTGTTCGCTACACTTGTATACCGGTCGTGTTCAATGCTTATGGATGTGCAGTTGTTTTCGTAAAACTAAATCATATATTCATTAAAAAAATAATTACAAATTACTTGCAGTAAAACAAAAACTTTTCTCAAATCAGACAAAACTGCTAGCAAAAGCTAGTGTAACTGAAAGTCTTTTCTATTTAGACATGTTTTAGAACTAGGTTTATTAACATGAGAGTACTCCCAAGTTTTGCGGTGTACTTCGAATCTCGCTGCGGTTGGGCACCTTCGTCAGGGGCCAGACAAAGTTCTGATGTCACAAACACTAACCGATTCATTTTGGTTTATCTGTGAGACAACTTTCTGGCCATAACAATTGTGGTTGATTACAATTAAACTTGAACTCGACGATTACTCTAAGGATCCACTTCCGTTTTGATAGCTTTTGTTTTGTTATTCAAGCGCATTGTTAAAAAAATATTAGTTACTATTTAAAATTTATAAATTACTAGCTAATTTGGCGAACTTATATTATATATTATATTAAAATATTTTTTTTGTCTTTTTTTCTTTTTTTTCGTATCTTTCAACATTAACAGCTAGTAATTGTTTATAAAAAAAACATTCTTGTTCATAATTTTCAAGTTTTCAATTTGCAATTGCAATTGCCCGGTTTTTCTCATCATGAGAACCTTCTCCTGGCAGTAATTAACACAACCAAAAAAATTAGGATAATCTGTCCATCTGTTCAAGAGTGACGCGATGACTACTCGTTTCTATATTTAAAGATTTCATATTGACACTTAAAAAACAACTGCACAGCAAGCAACCCAAGTAAACCCCTTTACACTACTGTAAACGTTTTACAGGTCAGATATTTGAGATACTGAACACAGGGTTACATATAAAGTACCAGTAAAATTTTGAGAAACGGTTTGGAATAGATAACACTTATAATCTATGAATAAACTAAAAACTAAAAAAAAAAACAATTTGTTATTTTTATCCGTCGCAAAATACAAGATGCATGGTTACCACGTAAACGAAGCAAACAAACTGGTTCCCACCGACCGCAGTCGTATTCTCAGGCTGGTGAGACGTCATGACTCGTACTAGGTACGACTGAGCGTGACAACAAGTGAAGCATTTTTGCGGACTGTTTTAAGTGAATGTTTATAAAAGTAAGTATTACAATTTGGCAATAATATTTAAAATGAATTACCGTAGTAAGTCTTTACCCCTTTTAATTAAAATTTTGGCAGTTATTTCAAAGTAACCCTGTATGCATTCATCTCCACAACCAAAAATCTTCTAAGGGTTTATTCGGATGTGATCTGTGATCACTTTGCTAGAACAACGTATGTATACATTTTCTTAATCATAAAACTTAAAACGGTCACAATTTGTCCATTTGTTTTGAACAAAAGTTGCCACAGTGTTAGAAAATGTAAAAAAATGACAAAATTATTCTTAAATTTTTATTACTTATACATCATTTCAATGAATTCTACCAATACTCATATATTTACTACTAGCTGTTTGTCCTCCACTTCGTCA
Source organism: Calephelis virginiensis (assembly GCA_002245475.1). Classification (NCBI taxonomy): domain Eukaryota; kingdom Metazoa; phylum Arthropoda; class Insecta; order Lepidoptera; family Riodinidae; genus Calephelis; species Calephelis virginiensis. Next base: position 125,670 of record NJDC01000065.1, on the reverse strand, counting down.
GTGTAGAATGGGTACGCTTTTCATACAAACTTTGATTCATTATTATAGTCCTTTGCGGATTTTTTGATAAAATTTGATATGGATATAAAATTTTATCAAAATCGATTTAGCGTTTTAGCCGTGAAAGAGCAACAGACTGACAGGTAGACTTTCGCATTTACAATGTTAGTATGGATTATGTAAGGTAAACATGTTATGGGCATTTTTTTCATTTTTATAATCTTGTACTCATAATTTAAAAAAAATATCTTTACTCCCGTATCCTCGAAGAAATTAACATAGGTACAACCAGGGCAACCACGACCAGCAGATGAAATTAAGCCCCGCAGGTTATCGTAATTATTCTGTCAATTTGAGATATTAATTCAGTATTATCTTATGCTATATATTAAATTAAAGTGCTGGTTCGTCTCAAAACTCGAGAACAGCTGGATAGATTTGGCTAACATTGGTATTGAATTATTTATTCAGTTCAATTAGTCAGTCAGTCCAGAGAAAGTTTAAAAGATAAGAAAAAAACGAAAACTAGAAAAAACAACATTTTATGTTTTCCCATACAAACAGAACGTGTGGAACGAAGTTCGCTGGGACAACTAGCAGAAAATATAACTAACAGCAATAAATAATTAGAACTCATAGACGCCGTGTTTTTGTCATGTCGTTCGAAATATGAGGTGATAAATTTTTTTGCATAGGTTTCAACACATAATCCTTTGTACGTTTAATAATTTCGGAACAATAAGTTTAGTATTTCTTCTTTGGAAAATGTGAAAATAATACTTTTTTATAAGGGGGTAAAGAATATGTAAACGGGGTAAATCTTAGTGATACGTTCAAAGAAGATAGATACGATCTTTTGTATAGAAGGTCTTTGGATCACTTGTAATTTAGGTTAATTGATTAATGGATTAATAATGGTATTAGTGTAGTCATTTTAACTCGATTGCAATTATGCATCAGCTTTCCAAGTTTAGGATAGTGTAGACTTATTTTCGCAAGAGATTTTACATTTCCATTAACAAAACATAGACAGTGCACCGCTAACATCTTACAGACGACTATATTTATTTATAACACTTTGGAAATCGTATATCGTAATGGTGCGTTGACAATTAAAGCGACCTTTTTCCAAAGGAAGTTAATCGGTTACTATATCTTCTGTTTTATTTGTAGCTGCAGGAAAAGGTAATGGCGGTTCCCATCCTTGTAAGTCCTCAAGACTTGAACACCTAGGCATAGTCACGGTGTTAAGTAAACGAACTAAAACCTTAATTTTTTTTTTGAAACGCCAGTAGCAAACTAATGTATTTATAGACATTTCTTAACTTATATGGTACGGTGTATAAAATAGTACCTATGAGGTATATTACCTAAGCATAAGTAAAAGCGAAGTACATATTTTTTAACGAACAGTCTAAAGTGTTGAAAACTACAACTCTACTAACAGCCTTGTTTAGAGGTAAAATGAGATATTCTCAAGTCCATGCATATACGGTAAACCACAATAGATGCTACTGAAACCCCTACCACCGATTTCATTTTTCTTATCTAATTCGTCGTTACTACGATTCGAAACACAATAATAGAGATGTCAAAATTTTGAGTTTTGAAGTCGTCTTTGAAATTACCTACACAAAAGTTTAACAACACTTTTCTCACTGATTACAACGTAAAAAGCATATTGGCTATTATCTTACTTTTAAATTTACTTTGAAATGTTCTGTTTTATACTGTTAAGTGTTAATAATTGTCTGTTGCGATACGATTGCGATGCGAGTCACTTTTCTTACAAATTGTTTAGATAAGAGTTTATGATACAGTGGCCGTGTCCCCAAAACAGAAATCCCTTCCAGTCAACCTATTTGGTTGGGGAACACATTGTTCTACGTAATATATATTTTATTTTAATTTAAACACGTTTTCCGTGCTCAATATACATTTAAAGATTTTTGAAGAATAAACAACTGTATTAGAATCAGTGTCTTAACAGAAAATAGGAAAAATATATTGGTTCAAATAGAGTTTTTATTTATTCATAAAAAAATATTTCCTTATGGGGATCGAAAGTAGCCTTTATCATTCTGTAGTCTCCTACCCTACGCACCAAGTTTCTAAGACCTGTGGGGCATTATTCAAGCGTTATGTCAAGATTCTCCGATACTACGTTGTACGAAAAAGTAATGAATGTGACGAAAATTAGACACTTCTCGTGACAGCTGACGCACAAAATTCTCTGCCTACTGTGCTAGGAACTTTGAAGTTATGTAATTTTGCTATACCTACTTTCTATTTACATGTAATATGTCATTAACATGTACATTATTGTCGACTCTCTAGTTTCTACATGGTCGGTATTGCTAGTGTGTGACCCCTGCTGTAAAAGTTGTTTAGTCGGTAGCTAAAATCATTTAACATCAAGTGTACTACTTTGCCTTCTCTTCTATAACAAATAGCCAATCTACACGATTCACAGAAAACACATTCCCAAGTCGCTGAAGCACAGATAATGTTAATAATTTAAGTAATCACAATTTCTTTTTTTATTTATACGGTTTTATTTATCTTTTTGCCATTTTTATTATTATCTATTAGTTGTTTCGTCTTCTTGAAGAACCTAGTGTAATTTCTTGTGAAGCAGTATTGACATATTTGAATATAGAGATTAATATAGTTAATTAAATTGTATTGAGAGCATAAATACATAAATATATCCATTTGAGGTCATTTATTTCGACGTAGATGAAGTTCTTACTAGTACTTTAAATTCCAGTGAATATATATTTAGTGCTCTATCTTTAATTGTCTGATAAATAAAAGTATTTTATAGTCCTGGAAGCACATAAACTAAGTGAAAAGCGAGTATCGTAGTAAGGGACGTTTCGAACCCACTTTCATAGCTGTAATAAAAAGTTTTCATGGCTCGCTCTGGCGGTGGTTTAACTCAAACTTAAGTTTATCTTAGTTTTATGATTCCGTGCGATATCTAAATGTCTACCGCATGCATGTTTCTACAATTTATTTATTAATCAAACTTTGAATATGTATAAAACTTTCTTGAAATTTGCATTTATTCAAGTACTTCTAGGGGTTTTATTGATTTTTGATTTCCATAATTAAATGGATTTGATCTCTGCTTAAATAGTTGGATGAAAATCGAACTCTAGTCACAATTTAATAAAATCTTAAATATAAAAATGCGCCTCTGTGGTCTAGCGGTCCGGGTGTTGGACTTGACTGCATGAGGTCCCGGGTTCGAATCCCGGGTCGGCCAACAAAAAGTAAATTGGATTTTTCCAATTTTCTAATTTAAAAAAATATGTTGGTCGGGATTGGAAATGTGCCCGGTTGGCGATAGGCTTGCCACCTATCACATTGTGGGACTTAGTGTCTTCGGCTAGTCGTGGGTGCCTTGGTTGTACCTCTGCCTACCTCTTCGGGGATATGGGCGTGAAGATACTTTAAAAATCAATTGCTGTTCGTTAGTCTCTCTTAAACTGGAGAACTAGACCGATTTGGATAATTTTAGTTTTGAATTGCTTGTGGAATTTCAGGGAAACTTTAAAAGATAAGAAAAAACGAAAACACAGCGAGGAAACTTGGAAAAACAACTTTTAGGTTTTCCCTCACAAGCAGAAAGGGTGAAACGACGTTCGCCGGGACAGTTAGTCATTTATTAATTTTTATATGTAAATTGTATGTAATTTACATATAAAAACCTGTTATAGTCTTTTATTATTTGTCTAGAGAAATAAAAAAAAGAATATTTGACGAATAATAATCATCGATAATGCTCGTGATATAGTTACGGTAGGTACAGTTCAAATGCACTTTTTTAAAAGTATTCTTATACTTTTCCACAGTACACTCTACAGACTATTTCATTTTAACTTTCAGTATTTGGTTGTTAGTTCGTAGTGAAAAAATACAAGAGTACTTTTAAAAAAGTGTATATAGAGTCGACGATAGACCTATAGATAGATATAAAACAGTTATGAAGCAAAATAATAAAGCGCAGTAAAAGTGCAAAAACCAATTCCAACTATTTCATTGGGTAACTATCACGTTATGATTTTATCATTCTATTTTTAAAAGATAGGAAATGGTTCCGAAAATGACCACATAATTAATGTTATCAACATCCTACTACTTATAGTAATTGAGTTACATTTTTTTTTATGATGTTGCAGCAAATGGATTTCCTGGTGATTTGATATTAACGCCGCTTCCATAGATGGTAATGGTGCGTTGCCAACCTGAGGCCGGGATGTTAGGCCTCGATCAAAAGCAAGTTTACCGGCTACCTTATCCTCCGAACCGGAACGCGTCAATGGTAAGCACTGACGTTATGACAGCAGGAATAGGTAAGTGGTGGTACCAATCCGGGCTTGTCGTTGCAATAAGATAATAATATCTATATTTGCTAAAGAATATATACGTAATCATTTAATCAATTCTACAAGACAATCATTTACACCATAACATGTTTTATCCAATATCCAGTCGAATAGCTTTTTTGAAATAGGTAGGTATTTAAATGTAGGTACATTTGACCGCCTCGTTGGTCGAGTGGCTAGCGTACTCGCCTAACTACATCAATTTACCGCGAGGCGAGTGATGAACATTTAGATGTCTGCATTTCCGGGTCTGGGTGTTTATTAAATTTATTCTGGTATCTATTTAAGTATTTCTATGTATTAGTATCGTTGACTAATACCCATAACACAAGCATATAATTTGCTTACTTTGGGGTTAGATTCAATTAGTGTAAGTTGTCCAAGGATATTTATTTATTTATTTAAAGGCAGTGATTTGAAACTGTCAGGAATTTATATGTAGTATGAATTATTTTTATAGATATTAAGTCTTTGGCAAAGCACTTGTAACTTTTCACTAAATATTTATGCATTTTTTAATACTTCAGCATTTGTTTTTAAACAAATAATGATATTTATATAAAAATACACACACCGCCATAACATATAAACAACGTAAAGGTAATTTTTTTAACCACTATGACAATGGACCTTCTAGTAAAGATCTCTCCTAAAAGGGCAATGTAAGTGAGCGACCCCAGGTGTTGCAGCTGCTCGTGGGCGGCCCAGATCATTCAACATCAAGAGGATTTTTTTTCCTCCTCTAACATAAAAATAGCCAATTTACATGATTCACAGAAAACATATTTCCACGTCGCTTAAGCGAAGATAGTAATTTTAATAATTTAAGTAATCACTATTTCGTTATTATTCATACGATTTTTATTTGTATCGCATTTCGATCGAATATTATTAATGAGGGGCGATATGTCGGCCATTATAATACGTTTTCTGCACGAGTCGTCGCCGCCGGTGGTTCTGGCTTTGGCAATTATGCCATTCTATAAATGATCTGTAATTACTGATCATATTGCCAGCTTTATAAATATAAATTGAAAACAAATTATTATAAATTGATTTGCAAGTTGCCAGTGATTATGGCGGACGCGAAAGGTCAGCCAGTTGCGTTTGGGGTCCTCTACTTACTTGATTTTATTGTGCTGTAAGATAGCTATTTTAATAATATTTTTCATGGAGCAAATGGCAAAAGAGCAGGCAGTTCACCTGATGAGAAGACCTCCGATGCCCATAAACAGCTACAATAGGGAACAGTAACACGTAGGGTTCTCACTCTCACAGTTGCGTTGATGTCCTTTTAAAAATACATACATATTTTCACGCCTGGACTGCAGCGCACGCAGCAGCGGCCTGTCTATTCCATAATCTGGCAAATAGTTCCTAAGTTCCTTACGTAGGTACAACCCTATCAAACGCTTTCTCGAGATCCACAAGCTTGATCATCTCAGCTGTAACCATATTTACTCCCGCAGCCTTATTTCATATTTATAATCGCCCATTCAAGTTCATCCGTCATAATGCCATTACATACCTCCGGTATTTCTGAATCATTTGAGTACTCAGACCCAGCGGCAGCATATTTGGCATATTTATACATATCTCCATAAAATTAATTCCACCATAAGAAAATATATAAATTCTTTTCTTGAGGTCCCCAAACCGTAATGTTTCGGAATATCTGTCGCCGGTAATATATGCCACTATGGCGTACTGCGAGCTAAAAATGTCTACGGAAACGAACATTTATTTATATAACTCATTAAATGAACACCATGGTAGTAGGAATGAAATTTACAATTTAGGGATCAACACGGAGAAATAGTCTAGTGACCGAAATGAATACATTACTAATAGCGGGCGACCAAGTCGTCACATCCCGATGCTAACAAAACAACCTGGTTGTATACTTCATAGTTTTACCATTTCACTTTTTATCATAAAATATGTGACTAGTATCAGTCTGCTATTTATGTAAAACAGACTATTCGGGGTATAAATTACAATAGTATCTTCACGCCCATATCCTCGAAGAGGGAGGCAGAGGCACAACCAGGGCACCCACGACTAGCCGAAGACACTAAGTCCCACAATGTGATAGGTGTCAAGCCTATCGCTAACCGGGCACATATCCAATCCTGAACAGCTTTTTTTATTAGAAAATTGGAAAAAATCCAATTTTCTTTTTGTTGCCCGACCCGGGATTCAAACCCGGTACCTCATGCAGTCAAGTCCAACAACTGAACCGCTAGACAGCAGAGGCGATATTAGATATTCGCATCCCACAATGTAGTAGAATATGTTGGTATGCTTAAATATCTTTGTAACAACTTTTACACACATATTCCGCAAATAAATATATTTCATTTTATTTCTGATAATACCACTTGCCCCTTCTATAATAATTACATCCATGACGGCAAGGTAAACTTTCCACCTTCATAATCATTAATCATTCCGAGGCGTGGCGGCTTCACGGCCGACCACTCAAAGGGCTTGTGTTGCCAACATATATAACAACTTATATACCTTATAGCTATTGTATTAAAGCATAATTTTCATTGATCAAGTGCATTAATAAGATGGTAGTGGGAAATGTAACTGCGCGTTGGGCGGCGCCTGCATTGCTGACATTTATTAATGATTCCTAGCAATAGGTTATCTGTATGTACGTAATGCTTTCCATTGTGTGTGGGAGAGGCACATGTACACAGCTTATTTCTCCAACTTTTTAAAGTAAAAGAAGGCGAATAGATTCTTTCTTTTTTAAACAGCAGACAAGTATGCGGTTCTCCTAATGGTGATAGAAAGGTCGCATATATTGTTCATGTCTCTGGTGGACCATCACCTATGACTGGGGTTTAAGGATATTTGCGCTAGTTTATTGATCACCATAACTGCTAACACGGAACACGAACTATCGAGCACTACCGCACTGAGTTATCGTAAGCGAAGTAGTAAAAAAAAATCGGGCATGCTGCACTGTGCTTAGAATATTGTCTACACTAGCGGTCGGCAAACTTTTGGCAGTCAAGAGCCACAAGGCGGCAAAATAAACTAAAGGTGGGCCACACCTGTGATGATTACCCTAGAAGCCAAATATACCTACTTATAATTGGTCATACCCCATAGAAAATTGAAAATGGACGCAGAAAAGCGCGTTCTTAAGGCTAAATTCACACTATACGCCGTATATTATACGGTCAACCTCGGAACGTTCATGCATTTAGTTTGATGTATATAACCTACTAGCTGCTACCCGCGGCTTCGCCCGCGTAGTCTATTTATTTAATATGTAACTCTCCAACGCTACCCATTGAAGTTTTAAGATGAAAAACGGCCTACGTCCTTCTTCAAACTTTAATCTATTTTTATTTAAATACCACGCGCATACCACGCGTCTGTGTCGCGCGGTCTTTAAACTATAATGTTAACGTAGTGATTATATTCTATTTGATAGTGTTATTTTAAAACTGCGATATCTCTTAAGATATTTAGTCAAATCGGGTGATGTGAAATGCAATTTTGTTTCAAATTAAATACTTGTGATGTGATATGATGATATATGTGATGTGATAAAAAGTAGCCTACGTTCTTTCGTTTATCATAAAATGTCTAAGTACAAAGTTTAACTGTTACAGCTTTAAAAATGCACGAATTTACATATGAACAATCATCCCCTCTTTTTACCCTTTTTCTCCCATTTTTTTGTGATAAAAAGTAGCCTATGTTCTTTCGTTTATCATAAAGTGTCTAAATACAAAGTTTCACTGTTCCAGCTTTAAAAATGACAAATTTACATGTGAACAGTCATCCCCTCTTTTTACCCATTTTTCCCCATTTTTTGTGAAAAAAGGTAGCCTATGTTCTTTCGTTTATCATAAAGTGTCTAAATATAAAGTTACACTGTTACAGCTTTAAAAATGACGAATTTCTATATAAACATTTATCTCCTCTTTTTACCCACTCTCCCCTATTTTTTGCAATAAAAAGTAGCCTATGTTGTTCCTCAGGGTCTATTTTATCTCTGTACCAAATTTCATCAAAATCGGTTTACTGGTTTAGGCGTTAAAGCGTAACAAACAGACAGACAGACAGAGTTACTTTCGCATTTATAATATTGTATATATAGTAGGGATTTACACAACATTCTCGGGCCGCGTGTTGCCGACCGCTGGTCTACACCAATAGGCGCTTGCCTGAAGCCTTTAATCGTCTTGTGTAAGTTTACAGGTCGCATACCACATTGGCGTGTCAACGCCAAGGACGGTAGGAATTACTGAAGGCGGTTAAATGCCAATTCGAGAAAATCGTCTAAATTCTGTAACCTAGTTTTAGTCGCTATGTTAGTGGGTTAGTCCCGCTTACCTCTTACGAGCAGCTTGGAACGAGTACAAGGGGCCTATATTCATCTGAGTCGATGATTACGCCAAGGTGGCTAGCAGTAGAGTACTGTGTAGCTGGTAGCAGCATGCCCGTGTAAGGATTTCCGCCTTACGTATTTCTGTCGCCACAATGACTCGGTCATGTTCCAGTCCGGAATGTAGGGTAGCCAACAGACGTTTACAATAGGCCTAACAAACTGCAGGACAGCGACACGCCTTTAACATTTATGGTGTCTTTAGGCCACGGTTGTCTCTTACCATCAGACCCTTATGCTTTTTCCTGACCTATCACATAATAAAAGTATATACGAGTATGCTTATTTATTTAACAAATAAACATATAGTAAAAACACTCGCCTTTAGTTGAGTTGCCTCAGCTCTCAAGGCCTTTTTGTCTCACTTACGTCATGCGTGTCACAAAGTTACATACTTCCCAACATAGTAATTTAACGGGCGTTACTAATAAAATATTTACAGCCATATAAAATACGATGATGTTTTATTGTGAAACGAAAATAGGAGTTAATCATCAGAACGAATGACAACGTGACGGTAGATAATTTTTATGGTTGGAGTTCTGCCATTTTGAACAGTCACGCCTCTTTTTACGACACGAGGTGTCAAGAGATAAAGGTGTTTTATGTTTGTCCTTGTTTAGGGTACCTGAACTACCTCTGCCTCGAGTCTTGAATACACAGACTCATTTAATGTAGGTCGCCACCTATGTACCTTATTTTAGTCAGTGTGCTCATACCTTAATGATGACAATGAAGATGAAATACTTAGGTATTATAATTTATATATATCTATAAATTAAGTGTCACGTTGTTGGTCCGCGATGGAATCATAAACTACTTAAGCGATTTTAAACAAATTTACACACCGTGTGCAGTTTGCCCTAACTTGAAAGACAGGATAGCTTACATCTCAATTTGTCGCCGGGCGAAGGCGCTTCCTCTGTACCTATGTCCCTTTGTTTGCTTAAATCTTTAAAACTATGAAACAGATTTTGATGCGGTTTTTTGAATAGCTAAAGTGATTGAAGAGGAAGGAAGCCGAGCGAAGCCGGGGCGGGTCGCTATTATATTATATACCTAATATTACTATTACTGTTTCTTTAAGGTAGTTAAATCTATAGTTATTGGTATTGTACTCGTAAATAGAAAAGTGTGTTTGTTTGTTCTTTCTTCTGTACCTAGCTACGAAGCTGGACTGAGACAGGCTGCTACTACATCCCGACATGTAAAAAAGTGTAGCCGCTGGCAACATTTAGTTGTGAATATAACAAATACTCGTATTTAATTATCAATAGAAGAGTACACTTGCCTTGTTTGATGTATCATACGAATTAAGTGACACCATTAAATAAACTAAATTTAAATTGTACTCTTGCCTTAACACAGGAACATGAATTGCTTACTTTGGGGTTAGATTAATTTGTGAAATTTATCCAGGAATGTTTATAAATTGGTCGGGGCCTATAAGAGTACTATACCTTGCAACAAATCCTACCAGTCTTGCAACAAATGAGCAGGTTAAATTTGTCATAACTAACGAAAACACTATTTGCAGTGTCATCAGAAAAGCAGGAAAATATGGCAGGAAGTTTTGGTAAGGCTAGATCTTTCCTGTCCTAGTATAGACAGTTCATTTCATTTTAAACTTAAAGCACCGTCGTCAGTTTTGGCGCCATCGAGAGAAAAGATGGTCGAAGTTTTTTCATAATTATTGAATTTCGTGTTAATATTGAGTGATACTATTAGTCAATTTTGGTGGCATTTTGTACAATTTTGTTCAGTGAAAGTGCACAAATGGAATAATCATGAAGAAATTAGCGTATCGTATATTTCCTCGTTGCCGCCAAAACTCATTACATGAGCTTGTGTAAAAAGGCCACCGTTTTACCCAAGAGCCTGACATGACTTACTGACGACTTATGACTGATGACTAATTAAAATAAATTTAAATTGATATAAAATTTGATGCAAATTACTTCTTGAGTAATGGCTAAATACTAACGTGAAGGCCAAAACCTAAAGAAAGAAAGAAAGAAAGAAAGCACCGTCTTGTTATTCCTGTACCTTCCAGACACCTTAAATTTAACCAATATGAACAGTGATGTCGTTACAACGTAAGGGTATTTAGAAGACATTCAGTCTCTTACAGCAGTTACTTCCATCAAAACTTATTCCATCATATGTTTGGTGTCCAAAATTGCTAAAGCATTGAATTAATTTTCATTTTTGCAATATCACCAATTTAGAATCAGGTTCTGAACATTCACATTGACCCTGCAAATGGTGTAAAACACGACTACACACAACAAATCCTTTGGAAGAAATCTAGTTTAGTGGTAGGCTGCGAGTACAAGGGCGACTACAAACCTATTGCCAACTGGGCCCTTTAAGAATCCCCCTCGATATTGTTTTTGTATATTTCATTACAAGTGACTAGAAAACTGATTGAACATGTTTTGCGTTGGCTCATGAAATTAAAGCCAACATCGGACTACCAGATTAAGATGGCGATTATTATTTAAAATAAGTGTCTGGCAATTCATGGATTTTGAATTGTGCTGTCATTTCTTCTCCTGAAAGACTAGTTTTAGAAACGTTGGTGTAGTAGTTTTAGAAAGGTTAAGTTTGAACTATAACAGCTAATTTGTTTAAATCCTACTAATATCGTAAATGTGAAAGTTTGTAACTTGTAAGAATGGTTTTGGCGGTTTGACTGAAAGAATGTTTGTTACTCTTTCACGCACAACCTTCTTAACGGATTTAGTGAATCTTTATAGGAATATAGTTTTAAACTTAATCTTATTAATAAACATGGACTAAGGTCGGTGTAAAATTAAGTTGATAATATAGTCTATATCACATTGTAATAAGGACTACAATCCGTGGTTAAACCTTGAAGTAATTTACGCCGCTTTTATTAATAACACAGCATATGTATAGGCTCCATTTTATAACAAATATTTGGTACGCGGGCAAAATCGTGAGTGGGAGTTAGTATTTAATAATCAAGCTCAGTAAAACTGAAAAACCGACTCTAACTGTTTTATTTATCATTAGGAACTACGTCGCGATTTAGTGATCAGTATGTAAATGATTCCGAAATGGTCCAACACAAAAATTTTATCGACTTCCTGTAAAAAAAATGTCTTTTTTAAATTATACTTTATAATAATTCAAACATATATGTACGTATTTACATTACGTATAAATGTGAACATTCAAAAACCTTGTAGTCGAATTGGAGCTTAATCCTATTTTGAGCCGTTTAAAAATACGCACACTACAGTGCATAATGTGTTGGTATTATTAAATATTTTTACAACATCTCAACATGTTTTCGTTTCTCGTCAGACTTGTCGTCCGGAAACATAATATCGTTTGTTTTGTCATTTATCTTGATTATGAAACCGCATTTCTTGTTGTGCCATAACCATAGAGTTAACCGTACTGAACGGGGCCTCTCACCGGACAGCGTTATCGGGGCATGCGTTTCCTGCGTCCGTCCACTTCAGTCACGTAGGACGCATAACGCACAATGTAAGTATTTAGAGTTTGGGCCCGATTGTTTTCCCCTCAATAGGCGGTTATGGCTGCGATATCGCACCGGACGTGAGCGAAACGTCACTATTTGTTTTGACGCTCTACAGATTATAAGCTCTTTCGACATTATGTTAGGCGGATATCACACGGATTTTAACTTTACACTGAAAAATCCTGATTTTTTTACAAAAACCGGACTACTACTACCGGATTGCTATCGAATTTTCGTGAGGAGATATTTCAAGTGCAAAATCCGCTTGACCGCACATCGCAGCTGTATGCGGCGACAGTGTAATATACGCCTTAAAATCGAATATTGTGGTCTATTAAGTTTTAGCCATGAAATATATCCATACTAATTTTGTAGAGAAAAGATTTCTATTTAAATTGGATAGGCTTCGGGACTATTAGAAACCGATTTGAAAGTTTCTTATAAGATATTATTTATTACTTGAAGAAAAAAAACAAATGTGTGAATCCAGGATGTTTTGCTATTATTTTGTAATAATGAATTTCCTAGGATTTACTATACAGAATGCTGTGCAGCACCTTAACTGCACTTGTGCTACCGTGTACGTATCTACTACTTTGTCTGCCGTCATAACGACAGTGCTCGTCACTGTCGTGTTCCGTGTTGAAGGATAGAAAGACTTTCACAGATGGCCTGTGATTTCGGCCATTATAAATCGACGCACCAGTAACATCTGTTCGCTATTTGCTCTAAAGAAGATATTATCTCAGTTAGTACATGATTGGTTTTAAGGTAGTCCTTATAAAAGTGAAACTGGACCAAATTTGTCCAGTCTAGTAATGATTCACTAATTAATAGACGTTGCACAAGAAGTATCTACTACATACTTACATCTTGCAAGACAAACCTGGTTTTTGGTTCGGCAAGATGAATAGAAAATCTATAGATTTTTTGTAAAAATAAGTAAATCATAAAAATACACAATAATGAATCTGATGACATGACACACTTTTGAATTTTTTTTAACAGTGACTTACGGTTAGTCAAGTTTGTATGAAAACTAAATTGTTTATTATCAAAGTTACTTGAACAAATACTATTTATTAAGATGAAAGAAAAAATAATTTGTATGGAGATTTTGAAATCCGTCCCTGAAATGATCAAAAAAAGAATGAGCTCAAAAGTCTCTATGAAAAAATAAACCGTGTTTTTTTTTAAAATACCTACGTAAAAAAATGTAATATGTGTTCGTTAGTTCTTAACTAACTAAAGTTTTAAGTTCAGCAAACTTTTTGGTGTAGGACTAAACAAAGTGAATTTTTATTTAGATGACTTGCAATATTCCACCAAACTGAAAAGATCGAGCTAAATAGTTAAATAAATGTTTATAAAAGAATGTATAATATGATGCATGTATAAGAATTTATAAAAGGTATAATGCCTACCACTTGTGCGTAAAATATTTAATTAATTTCTAATTAATCGTGACTTGTGCTAAAATAAAACAGATATTTTAAACGAAGTAAAACTGCAAAAAAACCAAGTCCAATTTCATTAGCACATTTAGGTAGGCAGGTACTCGTAAGTAAACAAAACAATATTAACTATTCGATAAAAGTCAAAAACCACTTATCTAATATTGAATATTTTTTTTAAATGAATTATAACCTACGTTACGTTATAAGTGTTCATACCTACCTACCTACAGATGTCTGCGTTTCCAGATTTTTAGGTGTTCCTAATGGGAATGCGTATAAAATAAGTAATATCTTTATATATTTCAAAAGTTACACCAAAATTGGTCTAGCCGCTTCCATTTAGCAGGTGACCCCAAGTTAAACTTATACTTACATAAGTACAATATTTTTAATATTCTTTGATTTTGTTACAAATAAAATAGGTACCTAGGTACAAAAAAATATACTATATATTTTTTTGTAATTATTTATACAAATATGTAGTTTCATAAAATCTATTTTCATACTACATGAAACAAAAACCAATAATTTGTATATATTTTAAACTGTGCTAAAAATAAAAAATTTTTTTGCTAATTTTTTTAACATTACGTAACCTCCTGTATTGATTATTTTAATCTTTTATGTACAAGTCATTCCATAACATCCATTTCCATATCCATTTACATAACATTCCAAACACAAATCACAGATTATAAATGCAAACGTCATTTTATCATTATTTTTCTAAGTGGAATTTTAAACGTTTACGTGCCAGGTTTACGTAGGCGTGAGAGAAAAAAGCGGTTCTATATTCAAAGTTGGCAGTGCGCCCAATAGCGAGCGCGGTAGGCGTGTCGGCTAGCTGCCATTGGCCGGCACTACAGCGTGGAGAAGCATCGGATTATAAAGTTACAATCGTCTTTTAACATTACGCCATACGTTTTATTACGGCTCTCAGTTTTGGCGGCACGTGATAATGTCATGAATATCAATGCTCTTTTTTGGGAGTTTTGTTTTTATTATGTCATTTTGATACCTAAATAATATAAAATGTAACTTACTGTTTTTGTCAATTTTTTAAGTGTTGGAAAAAATGTATTAGCTTACTCTTAAATAAAAATTTGAAAATAATAATACCTACTTATATTATAAAATTAAAAATCTTGAATCACAATGTAGGTAGGTATATTATTTAGGATAAACTCCGAAAAGTTTGCTGACATCGGGACGTCGGGAAAGGTGAAAATAAGTAAAAAAAATGCTCACAAAATAAAAACTAATAGGCCTACCTCAGTCAAATTTTATGGGACCAATTCAAAACTATATACCGCATCAAACAAAAAAAGAATTACGTAAATCGGTTCAGAAGCCTCAGAGAAATCGGTGCACATAAAAAAATATTCCGGCCGAATTGAGAACTTCCTCGTTTTTAACACGGTTAAAAATAGATATGGAATGAGTCAAAGAAAGTGAGCCTGAAGAATGATAACTATTGCCAATGTTAAAAAAAGAGTTAATGATTGTTAATCCCGCGTTGGTCCGGGCTCCTTTGCAGAATAGACCATCCTTCCTGCCTTCCTGCCAGGCAGCTCCTAAAAGACGAGCATAGGCTTATCGTCAATAACACCGTGACATCCTACTAGGTGGTAGAGTTTCACAGCGACTCGCCCGGACTACCACCGCCTTGCCTATTCCTGCCGCCATAACGTCAGTGCTTGTTGTCGACGTGTTCCGGTTCGGAGAGCAAGGTAGCTGGTAAACTTACTTTTGCTCGAGGCCTAACATCCCGGCCTCAGGTTGGCAACGCACCATTACCACCTTTGGTGTTTCTAGGCGGCGTGAATACTAAACTGATTTTAATCAAATTTCTTAGCTTGCTAGGTATACCTAGCTATGTCCAACTAATAATAACCTCTTCCTATTTGGACTCTGTTCAAGAAATAGTTTTTAGGTATTAATTTTTATTTAATAAGGAACTATCTTTTCCAAACTTAGTCAACCAAGATAATACTTATATACCTACATATAATTAAATAATATACATTTTCAGTAATTGTTGTTTCATTTAATTCAACGCAAAAACAGTGAACTTGAGTTAATATGTAAAAATAAATAAAAGTCATAATCTCACCTTACACTATGTACTCTACTACCGTCTTATAACATGGTTGTACCTACTCTGAGGTTCAACCTGGTATTATACTCTTTATAGCAATGTGTTACAGACTATAATATCAAAAAAAAGCATCTTCACGCTCATATCCCCGAAGAGGCAGGCAGAGGTACGACCAGGGCACCCACGACTAGATAAAGACACTAAGTCCCACAATGTGCAAGCCTATCGCTAACCGGGCACATTCGCAATCCCGAGTCACATTTTTTTTATTATACAATTGAAAAAAAAAACAATTTTCTTTTTTTTCTCATGCAGTTAAGTTAAAACAAGTGCAAACACTTTGCAGTGTGTGTAATTTTTCTAGAAGGGTATATTTATTTATTTGTTATCTGGTTGGTAATGAAGTAATTGTGC
>NJDC01000065.1:74814-109060 GCA_002245475.1 Calephelis virginiensis | reverse complement strand
ATACGTAGCTATCACGTTTGCCTTTACTTTAAGTAGATATGGCATTATGTAGTCGAAATCGTAAAAGCAATCGTAACATAGGCCATTGTTCCCGCACCCACCCATGGGAAATGCTATAAAACTACCGTTTTCACGTGTAGAGGAAATAGGGCTGTTTGACAACCGTTTTGCATTCTACGTATTACGATCCGTACTTATCGATTCAGCTTTCTTAGGTCCTGGTATTAGGGCTATTTGTAATGTTAACGATGTGTAACATTATGAGTAGGTATCAGTTTAAAAGAAGGGCGATAATGAATTAATTATTATTAGGGACCTTCAAGAAATAAGCTTAATGTTTTTCTTAAATGACGGCAACGCACCTGTTCTGATGATGTTTGTGGGTGGCGATAATCACTCTATTAGATAAGTTTTTTGTATGACTAAATTATCTATCGTCTTTGGTATGAAATAATTAAAGTAAAATTCACCAAAACAATAAAAAATAAATACACCAGAAATAAAATGTGAAAACTAAGTGATACATAAAGTCGGCCTTAGCACCAAAACAGCAATCTCTTATTTTTCATTATTTAACTTATATGATATTAGAAGGCAAATAAGCAGACGGGTTTTTTAATGGTAAGAAATTTACGCTGTCTAAAGACAACGAATATGGAAATGGTGCGTTGCCAGCGTGAGACAGGGATGTTAGGCCGCAAGCATAGTTATGTTTACGGGCTATCTTTTACCGGAACCCGTCAACGACAAGCACTGACGTTATAGCGGCAGAAATAGTAAGGCGGTGGTACCAATCCTGGCGAGTTGCTGCGAAACTCTACCACCTAGTAGAATATCACGGTGCTATTGACGGTAACCCTATGCTCGCCTTCTACGACCTGCTTGGCAGGAAAGTAGATGGTCTATCCCGGACTAACACAGCGAAGCCAACTTTCCAGGCAACCTTATGGTATGGAAATACAATGAAAGAAACGCAATTTAATACACAAAATATGAAATTGCCTTATATACCTAAAGAAGACGAAAAAGTAAAAAAATCACCGTACTGAAGGTAACGTACAGATGAATAATTTACTTGGTGATGATGTAACCCGATAATGCTTGCCGAATTATATTTCGATCATCGTTTAATTGTAACGTGTTATTTAGAAAATCCTAGCTGTATGGGAAGTGGGTTAGTCAAACGAATATTAGGTCTCAGTCTACCAGGGATATAGTAATAGCGAGAGATCTCGATGTGTAATGTACCAAAAGTACAATCTACATAAGGCTATTAGCCAGAGGGTTGGAAGGCAATAGACAAAAGTCGCAGTGCGGTAGTTCCCAGCGGACGTTTTACTACATCGGGTTTACGGCGAGAAGGCCAACGTATTTTACGACTTCCATTTCGGCATTACTTCGTTAACTCCGACGTTAACCGAAGCGGGTTTGTTTAATCGAAATATGTATTTCGTCTACCCCATTAAATACACAAATTTGTGTCTTATTGACTACTTGTTTTTTCATTTTCTTTGATTAGCCCTTGCTAGTTTTAGAAGATTAACATGAATCACCAGTTGAAAAGAAATACCCGTCGTTGGGTTATAAAATATTGTTGGTCCGGGCTCCTTTGCAGAATAGATCATCTGCCTCCTGCCAGGCAGCTCGTAAAAGGCGAGCACAGGCTTACCGTCACTAACACCGTGACATCTGACTAGGTGGTAGAGTTTCGCAGCGACTCACCCGGATCAGTACCACCGCCTTACCTATTCCTGCCGCCATAACGTTGAGATGTTCCGGCTTGGAGGGTAAGGTAGCCGTTAAACTTACTTTTGTTCGAGGCCTAACATCCCGGCCTCAGGTTGGCAACGCACCATTACCATCTTTGGTGTCCCTAGGCGGCGCGAATTTCTTTCCATCGGGAATTCCGTCTGCTTGTTTGCCTTCCAATGTCATAAAAAGAGAATATTAAAATATAAATAAAATATTATTTTTAAGTGATAAAAAAGCGAACACAGCTCTATTATTTACCTGATAGTAAGAGATACCCGTGACCTATAGACACAATAATGTTGAAGGTGCGTGGTCGAAATGTTAGGCCAATTGCGCAAGTCTAACTACCTTAAATTTCATACCAGGAAATGAGATTGTCATTATGACTGCAGAAATATGTAAGGCGTTGAATCCCTAGCATGGTAAGTTACAGCACGGCACAGTAGTCTTTTTGCTAAAGACCTATTAAACCTTTGTTCGCCTCTCATGAGCTATGTAAAAAGGCAGATACTTAGTCTATATGGTAGCCGAAGGTACGTAGTCCCTTAACATTCACAGATATTTAGTTAGATATTTATTTATCATTCACCAAATTTCCCGCGACTAACATACATATAATGTCGAAGTGCCTTTTCCTAGTTAGTGATGAAGCTGAACGATTTAATCGCAGTAGAAGGTATCCTCAATGTTAACCTAGTCTATAAATTACTAAATACACAAAATTTGTCAAAATCCGTTTAGTAGTTTTTACGCGAAAAGTGAACAGAATAACGGACTATAATTTTCGCCGTTTCATGTTCTGTATAGGTACCACCAATACGTTTACTACGTATTGTAAGCAACAATTGTTTTTAGAAAATATTTCAAATAGCTACAGATTTAATCATATTAGTGTTTTATTATATGTCATATTCTCCTCTGTGGTCCAGCGGTCTAGGTGTTGGACTTGACTGATGAGGTCCCGGGTTCGATTCCCGGGTCGGGCCACAAAAAATAAAGTTGGTTTTACAATTTTCTAATAAAAAAAGACGTTTCTCGGGATGGAATATGTTCACCCGCTTGGCGAAAAGCTTGCTGCCTATCACATTGTGTCTTCGACTAGTCGTGGGTGCTCTGGCTGTGCCTCTGCCCACCTCTTCGGGGATATGGGCGTAAAGATACTTTAAGTACAGTTTATCATAAACTAATAATTTCAATATAATGACGACTAAGTAGACAGTTTTGTTTCTGTTGATTTTTTCGAGTCGCTCTAAACTAATTGTCATGATATTTGGAACAACATGTGAAACATAACCTACTTAACAAATAAGGAATCATCAAAATCCTTGTATAATTGGCGAAGTAATCATGTTACCAACATATAAAAAAACACTGTCCACTGAATAATGGAGAACCTCCTTCTTTATGGCAGTTAAAAAGTATTCGACCTTATAATTCAACCTTTGTTACCTTAATCACATGTAGTTTTGATATATTGTTTTATTACTTCCTCATAAAGGCGTAACTAAATAAGACAAAAAAACGAGTAGTGCGGCAAACTTATCGAGGTCCAAGCGTAACGAAAGGAGCACAACCCCTTAAAGGGAAATTCCCGTCTCAGGTTCTTCTTCTTTCTTTCTTTAGATTTTGGCCTTCACGTTAGTATTTAGCCATTAGTCAAGTATAAATTTGCATCAAATCTTATATTAATTTCAATTAATTTTAATTAGTCATCAGTCATAAGTCGTCAGGAAGTCATGTCTTAGGTAAAGCAGTGGCCTGTTTACTCAAGCTCATGAATGAGATTTGGCGGCAACGAGGAAATACACGATACGCTAATTTCTTAATGATTATTTCATTTGTGCACTTTCACTGAACAAAATTGTACAAAATGCCACCAAAATTGACTAATTTCACTCAATATCAACACGAAATTCAATAATTATGAAAAAACTTCGACCATCTTTTCTCTCGATGGCGCCAAAACTCCCCGTCTCAGGTTTACTGTCGGTAGTGAACAACGGACACTCGCAAACACAAGTGTTTATAATGATGTGACCTTTGGATACCACTTAATGGACTATGGACGTAAAACGTTGCGTTGTGCGAATTGGATGCCTTTATAAAATTACAAAGGTGATGTTACTGAGAAAACTCGTAGAATGACTCATTTTTATACAGGCACAGCAGTTGTAGCTGCAGTTAATTTAAATAAAGATTAAAAATCGTATGATATTCTTTAATAATAAATTAGTGTATATGTAATGAAAAGTCATATTTGTTTTGCTTCGGTTTACCCTTAAAAAAGTCCTTATTTTAGTTTTAAATACAAAAATTAAGTAAGACCTTAACTGTTTAGCCGAAGGTTGTTTGACAAAGATCACTCTGAAGCGCTAAGATCGACACAATATTTTGTAAAGCGATGAGATTGCCTTTTTGTTATTACTATAAATAGTACTGGGTAGTTCTACAAACTAAGGAATTATCTGCGACTCAGCTAAAATAAAAAAAAACAGTATGTTTTAAGCAGTTTTTGTATAGTACACTATTATTTGTAACTGTTCCTTGTTGGTCACTAAAAAAAAAGTATCTTTACGCCCATATCCCCGAAGAGGTAGGCAGAGGTACAACCAAGGCACCCACGACTAGCCGAAGACACTAAGTCCCACAATGTGATAGGTGACAAGCCTATCGCCAACCGGGCACATTTCCAATCCCGACCAACATTTTTTTTTATTAGAAAATTGGAAAAATCCAGTTTTCTTTTTGTTGCCACTAAAAATAATTAAAATTCACAATTATTTTCAAAACGAAATTACTATTCAAAGTCCCAAATTCCCAGAATCCTGGAATATCCCTCGATTAAATTTCAGCACAATGTGCACTGTGATTTATTCATTTCTACATCAAAGTGATAAATTAAATTAAAATTAACAAGTTTAGTCTTTTTTCTTTCTAGGCAAGATAGTAGTTATCTCGTTTTTTCAAAAGTACATTCCGTTAAACTTGTTAACATTTTGTCCCCATGATTTAATATCAGGATCCTGTTTAATGTAAAACGAGAAAATATTTGCTAATCTAATTACTATACGACGTTGCCGTTTAGCCGAGTAGATAGCACCTACGAAAGACACCACACATGTCACTTATCAAGTGTTTCAACCGCGTCGTTCAGTTTTTTTTTTTTTGAATGACTAATTTGTTGCTAATCTTACGATTTTTTACAACTTCACCGAACTTTGTGGGCCGAGCAGAGTGCTCAGCCCGAGACATCATTATTTAGATGGGTTGGGCTGTTACCTACAACGCCAACACCTTGGTGGACTTGGTGGAGGATTATTTGTGGCTCGTCGCTCGGCGTTAGGCGCCGGGCGCAAGAGAGGTCTTCGTCGCCGAGACCGGCGGCGACGGTGTAGTGTTATGTTAAGGTGATGTGAGATTGTCGTGTTCCGGTTTGGAGTTGGGAGAATAGGAATCGGAATATAATCCGATAACACGTGGCGAGGTCTTCTGTGATCGGGGGGAGCGTTCGCGACCGGTGTGTAGTCACACGCGGATGCTATCACCGGATTTGGGTGGGCAGCCGTTTTTTCAAAGTAACGCTCCGATAGTTCTTTGAAACGCTGTCGTTCAGTTAGTCCTCTGCAGTATACAAGGAAAGTGCTGTCGTAATCAGTGAAGTTCTCAGGATCCTGGTAAGATATATTTTTTAGTAAAATAAAAAAATGTAAGTAGTTTACCATTTTGATAAGTAACTTGTAAGCACAAAGGCTAAGTCTAGCTTTATTTTTATGAAATGTTTAAATTGAGATGTTTTCTTCATTATTTGATAGAATTTCTCAAGAACCTGGTCTCAGCATCCTGTCCGATTGGTACTCTGGATATTGAGAGCTATCCAAGATTCTGAGAAACTCACACAAAAATTTTGTTTCGGTGCATGTTTTTAACATACAAATTTTCGTCAATTAATGTTAAACTATACGTATGGATAAATAATTTAAAAAGATATTTGATTAACTCTTGTCACTAATTTATATATTGTTGACTAGTTCTAGACTAAATATCAAGTTTTGTTTGTTTACAGAAAAAAATGCCGCCCTCGACCATTGAGGCCATCAATATAAGATACACAAACTTTGATCTCCTATGACTTTTGTTATTTCCTCAATTTCCTGATTACCCTCTCAGTTTCCTGTGGCTCGATTTTCTTTAAATGACCATAAATCAAAAACCAATAAATATTTTGACTGTTCCGACTAGGATAAGCTACAAGACATTGCACTTTTGTCATTAAAATTAATTTCCCATCCAGACTAGAAAAAAATGTCAGTCCGAAATCATACTCGTATTCGTCCTCAGTGTGTAGAACTACCCCTACTACTACATATTAGTGTTACTATAAATACTATAAAAAATATATATCGTATCATTTTAAATATTATAGTGTAGGTATAACTTTGTAATTCTTGGTACAAAATAATGTGTATTCCTATATGAGAACAGAGTTTTTCATCTATTTTCCGGGGTTCCATCATCAAATTCATGTTAACTGGCAATGACAACCATGGAAGGACGCTCTTTTTATTGAATACATACTTACTAAATAACACTTGTGCTTTTCCACAATAATAATATTTTGTTAATAGTAAATAACAAAATTATTTTATTGAATTCCTTGAATTTATTTGTAACTTAGTGTTAATAATTCGCTAGTACTACGTTCCAAAGTACCTAAAATGACATACACGATTACAATAACCAATTCGCATGATATCGAAGTTCAAGAGTAACCCTACAGTTCTAACAATAAAAAAATACGTGTGTCGCAACTAACCCATCGAAGTTCGAACGTAACAAAATGTATAACCCTTTTACTGTCTCATGTTTACTGTCGGTTGTGGACAATGGAAACTCGTAAACACAACACATTGTATGTTGTGACACGACCTTTTGACATCACTTTATGGACTATGGCTAAGGCTATGTCCAGGTGAACCGAGTTCTTTCATAGATTTAATGGACAAATTATTGTTACGCTAAAAAAATATTTTATAAAAAAAATGTTACTGGTTACGCAGAAAAGTGACTAGTGAAATGAGTATTATTTGTAATCAAAGTTTTAATAATTGAAGTAGAAGTTTAAAGCTTAACAAAATATGAACAAAAAAATTTTGATTAACACTTATTAAATGAAATGAAACGAAATTTCTACAAATTTTAAAGAAAGAAAACTTTTCGCCCTTAACAGGATTTGAACCCTTTAGTCTCAAGCTGACAAACGAATTTGAGCTACTGAGGATTCCAGTCCTATGGCAAAGTTTTTTTTTTACCGTTAACGCCGGTAGTTAATAATTTAACTCGAGCACAGGGCAAGTGCTAAAATAAAAATACCTGAGTGAAATAAAATAAATTTATTTGTGGAATATGTCTGTTACAAAGATATTTAAGCATACCAACATGTTCTACCACATTATGGTATGCAAATAATTAAAAAAAATTAAATATTTGTATACATTTTAACATTAAAATCACAGCGCTTAATAACATTTATAATAAATATTTTATTTATATTACAGTATATTACAAATAATTTTAAAGGTAAATTAATTTTAATCCTATTTTAATCCTAATTTTTATCTGTACACTACCACCGTTTCCAACCCTAGCCAGTCGGCGAAACAAACTTCTCGGCAACCATGATTTCTTTACTTAATTAATTTTATAAATATTAAAAAATATATTTTATTTATAATATATTTTACACAATAATATGCTTTTTCTAATATCAAATTAAATACGTTTTTTGAAATCTTTTTACAGGAAGTGATTTTAGATTATCAGGAATTTGGTTTTTATATGCGAATGGACATGCAAAATACATTTTTTTATAAATATTAAGCTTTTGACTAGGCACGTGTATTTTCTCACTATTTCTAAGGTATGTAATTCCTAATACTTCAGCATTTGTTTGAAACAAATGAAGATGTGTTTTTACAAATACATAGCAAAGATATTTTAGCATTGTAAAGGCAAAGATAATAAAAGAAATATAAATAAGACATTAAAATAAAACAAAAGTAACAGTTTGGTTAAGCTATTGAAAAGTCGGTTTTTTAAGTAGGTACGCCAATTTGATTATCTACTTTATTTTAGTAAGTAACTAGCCGACTCGGCGAACTTGGCACTAGATTGCCCTGCAGGGGAGTGGACGTGAAGGTATGCATGTACAATGTGAAGGTATGACACTTTTGATTTAAAATAATGTTTCTTTTACTTACCAATTGAGGCGCGGTTCAAAGTTTTAATACAAGTAATTTAAAGAGACGGAAGCGACTATAGTAAACTTGACAAACCGTAAACTTATGGTTAGGGCTCAGATTTTGTTATTTTGTTACTTTATACTGAGTGGTGCTATGTCTGTGATTTCTAGACTACAAAACTTGACTTGGCATAATCTTTATTGCGCATACTATTAATCTAAAAACGAATAAATGAAATCGTACTAGGCGTTAATGAATTATAACCCAATTTACATTTTGAGTTTAACCCCTCTCCCGCGAAAACCTTATGTGAGCGTGATTAACAGTAGTCTCTAACTTTCCTCGAATGAAAAGGATTTAAGTTAAAAAAAGTTAAAGTTAAAAAGGATTTAAGTTCAGTAGATTCGGCTAGACTTGCTGTCGGTATATAGACAGACAGACAGAAAGACAGACACATACAAAAATGTGTTCTGTTGTCCATTTTTAGTAACCTGCACCTTTTTTTAAATATATGCAATGCAGAGCATTGACTCTTCTAGATATTTACTATAAGACGTATAGATGTAGTTAAAGTTATAGATAAATAAAATAATAAATAAAAATATGTTACTGGCTAATGGCTACTAAAACCGCAATTAATTTAATAAGTATTGGTATAACTACAAAAGAGTTTCTTTAATATAGACAAAATGTTATTCCTCATAACCGAAATTTAGTTGTTTTTGTTGTAACAAAAAAGTTTAGTTATACGTTTTTTTTTAGTAAAGTTTAATCTGAGATTTTAGTATTAGTTTTTTAAAAATTTTAATTGTGATGTTTTTGTTCATATTGTTAAAATGTTCAGGTATTAGGAATTGTCATGTGAAGTTAGTTTAAATAAATGAGTAAGCATCTGCATCTCCGTATCCCCGAAGAGGTAGGCAGTGGTATAACAACGGCACCTACAACTAGCAGATGAAGACACTAAGATCCAGAATATGTTAGGTGACTAGTCTATCGTCAACCAGGCACATATCCCATCCCGGGAAACGTTGTTTTTTTAGAGACAATTGAAAAATACATTTAGTTTTTGCTAACCGACTCATGACGTCAGATCCAATAAGATATAAAAATGGCGATTATAATATAAAAGAAATTATTTTTGTTTCACAAAGCCGTGGATTTAATGAAAACTTTTCACATATTTTACAGTGAAATATAGGTAACACTTCTGACGGTATGGGACAATCATTGTTTATAGACACTGTAGATATTACTGGAGCGTTTCTATCTTATATCCTAAATCTTTATCCACGTGTATAGGATCTATGTCACAGTACGGAATACGACAAAGACGAACACTGATATAACGATACGACCAATCAAGCCAAGCTGTTACACAACATTCTGAAAGTTAATAAATGTTGAAGCTGCCACTTTGAAATTTTATAATCAAATTACAAAATGGCCATCCATAACTGTTTATGTCAATCGACTAAAATAAATATTTGTTTGACTGTTTGTTCGGTATAGAGTTTTCATTGCTGTCTGTGTTTGTTTTAACGTCTGACATTTATAAACAAAGATATCTGATCTTCAAATATTTCAAGGAAGCAGTTATAAAAGTATGAACTTACCATTGCCCATGACTTGGCGTGGGATTCTTCTTGTAATGATTTTAAGGCATTCGATCGGAGTGAGATTAGAAATATTTTTTTCAACCCGCGACGATGTTAATTACTAATGTATTAATGTAATGTTTTTATTTTAATTTATGTGATTGTGTTATATGTGTTAGTTAATGATGCTAGTACATAGAAATACTTAGACAAACGCCAATATAAGTTTAATAAACATCCAAAACTAGAAATATGGAGATCTATGTTCTTCACATAAATGCCTGTCCTGTCGGGAATGGAACCCGATCCTCATAGTTTGTCGGTGGAGTTAGGAACATGCTACTTTAGCTAAAATGTCACGTTTATAAAATCATCATACTACATGTAGGGCTAGGTATCCTTAAACCTTGATTTAATGAAATTGGAAATTGGAATCAGATATATCATATTTGACCGCCTCGTTGGTCGAGTAGCTAGTGTATACGCCTACCTACTCTGACTAATCGCGTTTGATACCCGATGGGGGCAAGCATTTGTGTGATGAACATTTAGATGTCTGCATTTCCGGGTCTGCGTGTTCTTTAAATTTATTCTGGTAAGTATCTATTATTACATTGGAATTTAAATATTTCTATGTAGTAGAATCATTGGCTAACAACACCCATAACGCAAGCATATAATTTACTTACTTTGGGATTTATTTGGGGTTAGATTCAATTTGTGTAACTTGTCTAGTAAAATTTATATTAGTTACTCTCTTCTATTATATTATCTAGTCTATTAGGTACTCTAGTTATTTTTATTATGAATGTGTTAATGATTCGTTAATAATTCGCTAATACTGGTATTCAAGAGTACCTGAAATTTATTTTATACAAGCTTTTATCCGCTATCAGTGCCGGGCAATACGAAGTTTGCCCGATCGACACGTAAATATATAAATAGAATACGTTACATTGTGTTCACCAATCGCAAGCAAGCTTGCCGACCCATGATTGATGATCCGTGATCCTCGCAAATCGTGCTCCATGCTCAGTAATGTACGAATTACGGAGGCATCCAATTGTTTGATGCCAGCCCTTGCATATGTAAGGGCCGGTCTACTCACGAGCATTATTCAAGCTTTCTTTTACCACAAAAAGGCAAAAGCTCATATATGAATAAACTTTTGGCTTCTCTTAATATCATACCGAAAGATGACAGTGTTTACAGGTAGGAAGTAAGCCGGTGGTAGCAATTCGAGCAATCTCTTATACTTGCCTTGGGGATAGACCGACTGCACTAGAATGATCTAGCAATCTAAATTATGAGGTTAGCAAAACAATCTTTAAAGTATGCTGGGGTTGTTGCATCCCCACGCCGATTATTTCTATCGAATTCCAGACTAATATTATAGGAATCTATTTGGTAGTTATGTAGCATTTTACAACATCCAGTAAATATAATATTATGTTTTTGTTAAATTCTAACTATCCTGCCAAAATTGTTCCGTGCAGTTTGTACAGGAAAAATAAAGTTTTTTGTTCCCCCCTTTCCTGGAAATTTTCCCGGTTTTTCTCTTCGTGTGAAGCTTCTCCTGACAATATCTAACATAATAAAACAAATAATATTTAGTTAATACAGTCAAGTCGTTCGAAAGCTATGCGCTTAGCAACACATCGATGATACACAATGATGAACAAGTATAGCGGGAAATCCTAAACTATGCGTCGTTTCAAACTCATATACTGGCCGGTAACCATGGAAGGTTACCAGCATGTTTGCACAGTCGGGTAAATATTTCAAATACTCGTGTTATCAACAGCGACTTAAAAGAGTCACAGTGTGAAAAACATACACTTATGTATAGAAAGCAATAAATTCAAACTTTATTGTTTTTATTTCTAATTAAAACTGTATTCATTTTTTTAGTTAGTACCTAATAAGTTTTCCCCATTGACATTACTTATTCATTTCTCACACCCTACTTATTCAAATCAATTATGCAAATTCAATTAGTTAAAAACAATAGGGTAATAATAAAGAATTACCTACTTTACATAGAAACCCCCATTTATATCTTAAGTTGCAAAAACCAGTAACTTATTGCGTATTATGTATTTATTATATTGTTTTGTTTACTTAAGCTCCAATAATAAATTTCCCTTGTGGGAACCTTTTAATGTCATTAGTATATTATGCAAATTTATTTGTTAAGTGATTTTTATACGTTAATTTTTTTGTGCTTCGTGAAAGCCGTTTTCCTCTTTCTTGTATTGGTCCGGGTCTCTTGTAAATTAGACCATTTGCTTCATTGGCTGGCAGTTTGTAAGATACGAGCATAGTTTAAATAAGTCACTAACTACATCATTAGCAGTACAGTGATGTTCAATTATATGCCCGTATCCATCGTTTTACCGATTCCTGCCACCATAATGACAATGTCAAGTTTCAGTCCAGAGGATAGTGTAGCCGGTAGACTTGCACAATTAGCCTAACATGACTTCTCGGCCACAATATAGTGACGCACCTTCAACATCTATTATGACTATCGGTCTACGGTTATCTCTCACCATCGGGAGAGCCGTGTGCTTGTTAAATTAGCTAACATATAAAAAAAAATCATATAAAAAAAAATTAAATCATTTTATTTATTTACAAAACACCGTGCTACACACAGTACAGTACTACTATTTAAATTATGCGCTTCGCTTTAACACTTTTTACTCTTTTTATACGTTATACTTTTATTCTAAAATTTGCTGACCTAATCTAAATTTAAGCGAAATGATTAATTATATAATAACAACTCTGTATATAGATATCTTTAAAATACACTCGGATTTCCGAAGCTTGACGAATATAGCCGAAGCGCATAATTTAAATAGTACTACTGTATACAGTGCTCTTGACATTAAAATGGCAATGTCTGGTACTATGGTGTTTCGATAATCTAATCCGGAAGACTTTCAAGTCTAACACTCTGGTGACATGACATCAACGCAACTATGGCAACTAGGGTTGTTCCTTACCATCAAACCAGCCTTGTGTTTATCTGCGCTGTTTATCTCATATAACACACACACACACACGCACGCACGCACGCACACACACACATACTATCTCTCTCTCTCTCTTTTTTTTCTCAATCGGCACGATACTGTGACAACTAAGTAATGACAATACAAATATTATTTGACTTTTGAAGTGCCCAAAAGTAAAGTTCATTAGCAAGATGAAGTTAACTAAACGTGAGAAATCCAAACATCTAAATTTGTTTTTCTTTTGTTGCAGCGGTGTCATTAGATACCTTGGTAGAAAATTGCCAAAAACTATTAGAAAGATTTCACTATACGTGGGAGATGATGCCATTAGTCCTCGTCATCCTCAACTACGCGGGTAGCGACTTAGAAGAGGCGTCGCGAAAGATAGATGAAGGTAAGACTGGCACACTTGTTTGGCGAATGTCTCTAACCGTTACTCGCTGTGCGCTAGCAATATGTAAATAGTTTATGAATAATGTTATAAACACAACTATACTTTGATATAAACCAATATCTCAATTTGTTTTATTTATTCGACATTTTATGGCTCACAACAAAAACAAGAAAATATAAACAAATTATAAAAAAGGTGTAACTATCGCCGACAAAGAAATATGCATTGTACAAACTAAAGATCTCCATACTAGTTCTAAATTTTTCATAGTATCATACGGCTCAAACTTAACCGGAACGGTTAGACTAAAAATGATGGGACTGTACAATTAGAGTCTAGTCTATATTGCAGGTTTTTAATATTATATAGAAAACTTCGACTATAATCTACTGTTCTTGAAGAAAAAAATAGTTACGGCACCAGCAATGCTCTCGGCAATTAAACTTCAGTTAAATTCTTTAGAGATTTAATTAGTTAGTGACTGCTAGAATTATGACATCACAATTTTATATCTTCATAATGCAAACGCATATAACACTTATATTTTATATATCAACATATAAAAACTTTACATGCCCTTGTTTATAATTATTCATTCGTAATTTAAACACAAAGAAAATTTAAACTCAAACACAAGAGCACACAAAAAATATTTTAAATTAAAGCCAATTCATTAAACAATTAAATAGTTTTTCTGGTCTAAATGAGCAATTGTTTTTTTAAAATTAATTATAGTATTTGTGTTTATAACTATGTAAAATGACGATGGAATAATTGATATTGTTTTATCTTATCTTATATTACCTTGCTAATGAAAACAATGAGATTTTAATCGCGTGTCTTACTCGTATGATAATTTACCGTTAGGTACACTCGACAGTAAATAATAAATCACGCTACTAATTTCAATATTCCCAAGTTTGAATATCATAATACTTATAGAAACCATTTATTTAGGTTATTTTTTTATCAAAAATATCTGTAAAATTCGAAATGCAAAAAAGTAGAAAAACAATTTTGTAAAAGAGATAAAAAGTCCTCTCAAAATGTTTTAAGTGCATTCCAAACATAAGTCGTATGTAACGCGCTTCTTAATAAATTTTTACATTATTGTAAAAATCATACTCGTACATTAAATTAATTAAAATCTCCATTTCAAGGAGGCTTATTGAGAAAAAAAAATAACTTTAAAAATTAAGTCGTTTATTGCGATATACGTTCTTCCCATCCTTTAGTATGAACATAATTGGAAGACAAACATTTCTGTCTTCATAAGCAAATACAAAAGAAAATATTTTTAATGTGGGTAGTATAAATAAAAAAAGGAGATTTATTTGTTAAACACAAAATATTTTTTCTTGGGGCTGTAATATTGTATTTTTATTTTTATATTTGGTTTGTATTTTTTAGTTGTAATAAAAAAAAATTTTGAAAAAAAAACAAAACAAATACCTATTTAAATTAAAAAAGACTTTAGCCGCGTTTTTTTATTGCATAAAGGTAATTCTTATCTTATTTTTCCATAAAATCTTAAAAATGTACAACCACGACTTAAACCAATAATTAAACTCAATTCCAAAAGTTTATATAGTTGACATTTTGGTCTGTATATTAAACTACCTTATACCTGTATACAAATGTCAACTTAAACCTTAGAGTACTTTAGTCTTTATTTATTAATATGGCAAATATTAAAGCAAGTATTAATAAAAAAAATATGAAGTAGAAATCCTTTACGTATTTGACATTTCGTTGTGAGGTAAAACAAAAAGTGCGATGCTCTTGAAGTCCTTGGTTAGTAGTTTTTTTAATTAAAAGATATAAGGAACGGGCGGAGCCATACAAGTAGTGACAAATGTATTCGCATTATTGGAACAATAGAGTAATTTATTCCACCGTCATCCAGAGCCCGACTGCCGCCGGCGTGAGCTTCACGGTAAACGGGTTATCCATATGGTGCTTTATAAGAAATTAAAATAAGATAAAAATAATTATTTTAAATTATTAAACCTTTGAAATTTGTTTATTACAAGTTTAATAAAAAATTATGCTAGTAGGCAGGGGATTGATCCCCTAGTGAAAATTTCTTTACTCCATTGTACTCGGTGGAATTCCGTTGCATACATACTTTCCAAATAACACGTGTACTTTTCCATATATGTGTTGTATTTTATTGTAAACTGTGTGTTGTGGAAAAATACAAGTGTCTTTTGTAGAGTATGTTTGTAGAGTTTATCTAATGACGGTGCGTTGTCAAACTTTGAATAGTACCTAATCTTCTTGTGTAAATAAATATACCAATTTCTCTACCACAAAATATGTCTAATGTGGTTGTCCAAATCCGGATTCGTTGTGGATAAATAACAGTCAAGATCACGGTGTTAGTGTCAACTGAATTTTGCTTGCCACAAACGAGCTGCCTGATCGAAAACCTGACTGTATTCTACAATAGAGCACAGGTCCGACACCATTCACCAATTATTTTTTTCACGTTTTTGGTAAAATTGAAAGCCAGCCTATTTATATATTACTAGCTGTTCTGACAAACTGTATTTCCCGCTTTTTTTAATTTTAATAATTATTACTTATTCCGAGTGCAGTCGATTCTTAGAAATAAAAAAAAAATTTACGAACTTTGTTACTGTTTTGTTTTTATAGATTTTATCGTTACTATAGCAATAAAACAAACACATATTAAAAACAAATACTAAATAAGGTAGATTTTTGTATAAAAACTGAGCCACTACAACTACTATTATGGTAGTGTACCATTATTGCGGCTCCCTACAGTTATTAAGGACAAATCAGTAATTCCACATCAACTACTCCATCGTACAATAGACGTCACGCAACCATAGGATACTCTACCATTAGCTGGCTAATGACGATAGAATTCACAAAAGGCATTATCCCTTCCATGTTGGCAACGCACCATTACTAATTCGGTGTTTATAGGCAACTTGTGTTTCTTATCAGATATACTATTATATCTGATGTTTTTTTTTAATCTCCATAAAAAGAGTCTTCTACGAATTTATTCGTGGCCTATAGGCTATAAATTTCCCCACATTGTTTAAAACTTACAACAGCTTAAGTAAAATGACAGTCATTATTCAAATCCAAATACATAAATCTATGAAACAAAGAAAGTTAATTTTCTTGTAAAGCTCCAATTGCATTTTTATTATGTATATGTCGTATGAATAAATAACTACTTATGTGTATAATCATCAAGATTGTAAATAAAGTTATCATTATGTATCTACTGAATATAATTGTGAAAATAAAAATGAAAAAATAAAACATGCGAAACATAAAGGTACAAAAACGTATTTTTATAAAGTATTTACAAAATAATAAATGTAATAAAATTTCTAATACATATGGTGGAATACAATATATTTATATGTATATCATTAAATTTTTCTCCCAGAAGAAATGACACAGCAATATAAGCTTCCTCTCCTAAGACACGGTAATATTATCTATATAATGTTACCGTGCCTAAGATGAGCCGCTCAAAAACCTCTCCAATGGTGGTATTCTGCTGAGCGCCAGCTAAACTTATTTTAAGTTTATACTATCTTTTTCCAGTGACACAAAAAGGAAAGAGATGAAACATTTTAGTCAGTCCGATTATATGAACTCATTACATTTTTAAGCAAAGTCTTCCAACGGGATAGTCACGTACAAACTAATCTGGTAACATTAAACATACTTTGTCTCTTTCTATTACTATCATTCAAAGAAGATAGTAATAAATTTATTTAGGCAACATGATCATTGATTATTTTCACGATATATTTTAAAAATGTTATAGCTTCTAGGTCTTATAGAAATTAAATATCAGAGTAATTATTGCACTTATTGTGTTTGTTTATTAATACGACAAAATTTTTTATGATGTGCTTTATTATTGGACTTGAGCCGACTTACTACAAAAAAACTTTAACACAAGTTAAAACGCATTTTTTTCTAAAAATGTGTAAAATTGGATTTTAACCAATTATATACTGCCACGCCATCCACATGTAGTATTTAAAATTTAAAGTTATAAAAGTAAAAAAAAATAGTAGTTTAGTTTAATTTGTGTTTGTAGTAAGTCGAGAGGTGTTTAACTGATTTGAAATATTTTTTATTTGAATTGAGTTTCTAAATTGTTAATAAGAACATCGTCAAGACAATAATTCATTTTTAATATTATGTGTTAAAATAAAATTTTTGCTGTAGGTAGGACGAAACCTACCTTGTTTCGTCTTTACGAGAAAGCTACTCATTACTAAAAATGATGTTCACTAGCGCACACCGTCATTTCAAACACGATGAATCACTTGAACATAATAAAACACTTATCAATATATACTTATATATAGCACAAACAGAGTTTTTATTTCTTCAAAAAAAATTCGAACCTACAAATTATAATATAAGCCTATAATTTTATTAATGTGTATTTTAATATTATGATATAAACAACATTTTATATCGAATTAAGATATTTATTTACAAATAAACAAGTGCATCATCTGAATTTTTAAGGGCTGAATTTTTAAGGGCTTAATTTGTTATTTGCGAAAAAAAAACAGCAAAAATTTTTATTTCTATAAAATAAATATATTTGAAAGAGAACATTACTATGTATTGTGTATTAAAATATTTAAATTTAAGTAAATTGATAACGTTTATTACTAAATTCTGATTTTTTTTTATTTTGCTAGTGTTTTTCTCTTTCCTTAACTGGCTGCTATGCGAATGACAGTGTTATTTATCCTTTGTCCACAGGAAAGATGATAATCAACGAATACGCAAAAAAACATAATTTAAACGTCTTCGATGGTCATGAACTACGCAACTCTACTCGCCAGTACGGACTTTAATAGTAATATTAGTTGTTTCATACACTTCACTATTACACATAAAAACTCACATTTGAAACCACTTAAACACAAACACAAACAAAGACATTCCTACAAACAAAGATTCTATTGAAAGATTGAATAATGGCAACACTTAAATCATAAACGTATTCACTAACAATCTATCAAAATATTAAAATGTAAAATAGCTAGAACAAATATTTTCATCACTATTATTACTATAAATTGTTTATATTTCCAGTAATTAAAATAGGAATAGCTTTCAAACGACTAACGGGAAACTATTTGCCACAAATTCTGCAGAATTTAAGTGACAGTTTAAAATAAACAATTGTCCCAATAGTTAAACACTTCGATGTAAACATGTAGCGAGCATCTTGAAATAATAATGTCCCATAAAACGAGAATAGATACATGAAATAACGTTATTGTCGCTACTTCTACAGACGCATAAATAAATAGGACGTTTATGTATGCAGTGCTGAACTTATATTCTAGCAGTGTATAAACAAACTCCTAAACAAAAGCTAGCATATTTTTGTTTCATGCGCTACAAGCTTATTTATCACTAAGATTCATACGACCATTTCGTTGGACGAGGAATTAGCGTACTCGCGTTACTCCAGCAACAGCAAGCTTTGTTTTTTTATCAAAAATTTAATCAGTATTAATTTTAACTACATCAATATTGAATAAAAACTTGATTTATAGAAAGATACATAATGTAAAAGAAGTTAAGATTAATTAAAGCCGATTTAATCAAATTCAAGTTGTGGGTTTTTGTATTAAATACGAGATGTATCTAATTTATTTATAAATTTAAATTATGTTTTATATTCTACAAATCGATATCTTTGAACCATGACACATGATGTGCATTCGATAGTTTATATATCGATAGAAAATCACATTCTAGAAATACTAAATTGAAATTGAATTTGCAATTCCGATGTCTGTATCTCTGTTTGTGTGGTTCTTATTATTTTTTTACGAAATTTACGTCTGGCAATATTTATATTAGTTAGTATCTCTGGATATCACTTACATCACAATAAATTAACTTATTTTTATTTTTCGACAACAATCGGTTATTATCGAAAAAACAGCCTTTTAAGAATCGTAAATGTTTAAATGTATATTTATTGATGCTTAAATATTTTTTAACGATTGAGGCGCATATAAATCGGTGTATTTGCTAATCGATATTAGGTTTGGTCTCAGCTTCGTCGATGCGCTAAAATGTTTTTACTCTCTCGGGAAACTTAAGTTATAGGAATAAAAAGTAAGTGACTTCAGTTACTCCCAGTTAAGTTACCTGCCAAATAGATCTGACTGTTACAGGGATTACCTTAAACAAACGTACAATTAAAAAAAAGTACAGGCTTTTTTAACGTTTCACAAATATAATTTGATTTTATTAATTTGTAAAAAAAGTTTTTTTAAGTGACACCACAAAGTAAATAGGCGTGATATAATTTATTATGTTCATATTTAGAATGTGACACGTAATACTTTTAAACGCGAGATAATGAAACTGATTGCTGCAAATTTTAAATTTTATTTCTTAAAATTTACGTACTTTTTCCTAAATAATATTTGTACGCCACTAGGACATGACTAGTCGTTCTTTTGTAATGTAATCTTTAAAACCTATGACTGTTCCTACTTCTACAAATAAATGAATTGAATTAAAATAAATTGTGTCACATTAAAGGTGAGTGAAACAAAGTTGAAGTCGCGTAAAATGAATCGTGAATTTTACACTGTATTAAAAGTCTGTTTTTCCTTAGGAGTCCAATTTGGTAAACAAACACCACTTGATAAAAAAACATCAAAGTTTCACATTAATCTCACACACTGAACTAAATGATTTTGGTTTTACACATTCAAAACTTAGTTACGAAATGTTTAACACTGAAATCTGTTTCGAATTCATCAATTTAACACATAAAATTTTCAAAAAAACATTGGAAAATAAAATCTATTTGCACAGATAAGTAACACAATATGAACTTGATACATAGAACTTTAGATTGTCTATGGAATTAATAGACATGGGCAATGATGAATGCATT
Organism: Calephelis virginiensis; assembly: GCA_002245475.1. Taxonomy (NCBI): domain Eukaryota; kingdom Metazoa; phylum Arthropoda; class Insecta; order Lepidoptera; family Riodinidae; genus Calephelis; species Calephelis virginiensis. The sequence continues at coordinate 89,102 of NJDC01000065.1, read as the reverse complement.
TGAATGATAAATTGAATGATACTTTTGCAACGATAAACAGTTTTGAAGTCCTTTTGTAAACAGTTTAGATCTTAAAATGTTGATTTATAGAAGGCATTTTTTTCCAAAATAAAGGCTTCCAATTGGTTTTAAGTAATCGACTTTAAGAAATAATTAAAAATCAGTCAATCAACTACAATGTTAGATTGTGATATTCTAGCAAAATGTGTTTTCCCTTGGGGAAAAAAGTTTCTTTTACTTAATGTAACCCCATAAAGTAAAAAATTACCATTCGTTACAATTTTTAACGTCAGTCAAATGCATTGCGTAGAATGTTAATAGTTATAAAGCTCAGTTGTAGATGATAGTTTTAGAAATAAAGTTGTTTCGAATTTGTTATAATTTTACGTATAATTTACGAATACTTTTACGGAGAACGTGTTAAAGTGTTAGGATTTTCAACGTCAATTGGAGCTTGTTGTTCGCTAGATTAACAATAATTTGGCCACTTTTTAAGTTAAGCAACGACCAGGTAAGCATTTTTTATGTTATGGAATAGTTTTATCAACTAGAAGAACTTTTTATTTATATTTATTAAACGGTGCTTTAATTATTAATTCGAAATAAGTTTCAAAGTAAAAAAAGTAGCAATACATTTAATAAAAACAAATGTAAACCTATACAGTCTGTTTTTTTAAAAGTCCAATTACGTAAACAAACAGCATATCATAGAAAAACATCGAAGTTTCACACTGATGGTATGCACTGAATACAATATGAATTTACGTTAGTTTACGTTACGAATGAACGTTCAACACTAATATCTGTTTCAAATTTACCATTTTAACACATTAAATTTAAATAAATTTCTTTTGGCCATTATAATCACAGTAGTGCCGCCTTTCTTGGTCTTTCGGTCAGTTTTTTACTTTTCTACACAAAATGTGATGCTATCATTAAACACAAAAAAAAATTACAGAATGTGATACTTTAAGTGTTTTGTAACAATTATTATTTGCACAGTACAACCAGTAGCTTACTACAATTAAGTAATTTGTGAGTACAACCTCAATAGATGTGAACATCTGACTTGGTACAGTAGTTAATGGCTATAAAGTTCGCAAAAGTGAACAATGATGTTCACGAGTTCAGGTCCTATTGTAGTTTGCTAAAACAAAACCAATAAAACGCAGATAACGTGTCTTCTTCACCATTATAATTTAAGTAGTGCCACTTTTCTTGGTATATCGGTCAGTTTTTTACTTTTTATACAAAATGTGATGCTATCATAGTATTAAACACGAAAAACTTTTCGTAATATTTTTGTAATATGTGTCATTTAGTTATCTAGGAAAATGATAACTACAACGACCAGCGCCAACTGGGGACATATCCAATCCCGGGCTACGCCATTTCCATTATAAAACTCAAAACACACACTTTCCTCTTTTTTCCTGTTGCCCGACTCGGCGATCGAACCCGGGACCTCAAGAAGCTAAGTCCAACGCCAAACTGCCTGAACACAGTCGCAATCAGATTTAAAACGTTTTTTTTATGACATTGAAAGGCAAACAAGCAGACGGATTTCCTGATGGTAAGAAATTCTTGCCGCCTAGAGACACCAAAGCTGGTAATGTTGCGTTGCCAACCTGAGGCCGGGATGTTAGGCCTCAAGCAAAAGAAAGTTTACCGGCTACCTTACCCTCCGAACCGAAACACGTCATGACGTTATGGCGGCAGGAATAGGTAAGGCGGTGGTACCAATCCGGGTGAGTCGCTGCTAAACTTTACCACCTAGTCAGATGTCACGGTGCTAGTGACGGCAAGCCTATGCTCGCCTTTTAGCTCGCTCGAGCTGCCTGGCACAGGAAGGCAGATGGTCTATTCTACAAAGTAACCCCGACCAATACGGGGAAAAAACACACAAAACACGTGTTTTTCATTACCAGTTTTACTGAAAAAAATGTATGTGATTCACCACTTTCTTTATTTTTTACCAAATATACACTATCTATCATATTTTGGCACACTTTCCTTTATATGATATTACTACTATGAATATAGCACTACAATCTACAAATTACTATACTAGTATTGGCCAATAAATATCATTCCTTCACAGTAGTATGTCATTCTTGTTCATTCGGTCATTTGATAATTCCCAACCCTATTCATTGTCTACGGCTTCCTAATGTCACTGTTCCGCCATTGTTGTTTACCAAATTGGACTCCTAAGAAAAAACAGACCTTAGAGGCACATTAATCGTACCACAGAAGCAAAATGAGTCGCACTCGCCTGAAGCAAGTAGGCCTTTATTATAAAACACTGAGTAAACTCTGCAACTTACTGGACTCACAGCCCAAAAAATACCGCTCATTTGGCCTCACCGTTAGATACATTTTCGAAATAGATTGGTTCTTCCTTGTCTTGTTAAATTTAATGTCTTTATCTTGAGCTTGGCTATTGGCCAATAACTAAATCAGGATTTTGATTCGATTGTGCCAAAACTTCTTATTCATAGCTATTTTAATAAGTGTCATGTCATTTAATTTGGTTTTGTCTTTGTAGATCAATATCAAAATAGATTAGATTAGTCCATGACTTTGTCCATGCTTTAATTTTGCCATTTTGTAGCAACTTAGGAAATAAAAACTAGTAGATACTTTGTTTTAAAATTTTACAATTAACATGCGAAAAGCATTGACGAGCTAAAAATTATCCCCATTCTTTCTCTTTTGTAGTTGCTGTAGTTATAGTACAAGTATCTTGTATTGGTACTTTCGTGCTGTTCTTAAAGTCCAGCTGTAATCTATATAAATAAATAAAATTAGAATGTTTGTTTGTGATATTAAAGATATTTCGCTTTTTAATACATGTATAATTGTATCTTAATGTATATACATATACAAAAATATTTATGATTGCAATTTTTGTATGTCAATCTGTTTGTTCTGGCTAATTTCTGAAACGGCGTGACCGATGTTCACGCGATGTCACTTGCAGGTAGCTGTTGCAATGAGTAACATAGGCCATTTCAGTTTGGACTTTTTGTTAAATTCCACGCGGACGAAGTCGCGGGCACAGTTAGTTAATAAATAAGGGAAATACACTGACGTTGTTATTACGTTAATTGAAAAGCATGTGGTTAAGTATTTTGTTGTGTGTATTTAATACTTGTTTGCAATATTCTCATTTTTGTAGCAACCAAGGGTTTAAACTCTCGCTGACAATAAATTGAGCTCTATTACCACTACGGTCGGACAGCTTATCTTAACGCGGGAAATTTTAAAAAATTAAACATTTTTTAATAAGTTGCAAATTCAATTACCTTATTAACCAGCCACCTTCATACATTGTCACATCCTACAACATTGTACACTACACAGACACGCACAAATCTTTGCTTATATATTCGATAAAAGAATATTTAAGCGAATTCAGCAAAGTACTCGCACATAAAACACTAACCAGTAGTGATTTCCATCTTGCAGTGACCGGACGAAGATTGAAAAGTTCGAAATTTAAGTGACTTTCAAAATTCGTGAAGTTACGTCATGAGTGATGTGCTAGTGTGTTATCGATATTATTTTATTTAGTGTTATTTTCTTTTTTGTAGGAGAAAGCTGAGCGAAATTAATAATATAAGTGGTGTACTATCTTCATCTATGAAGTTATTTTGCGAATGATACTTTATGTTACAAGTGCGTTGTTTTTGTGGACGCGTGCTGTGCTATGCTGTATGCGAATTTCGACGGACTATACTTTGTTATCTACATAGGATACTTGGGTATGTCTTTCATATTATCTTTCAAATGCAATTTAAGGTATTGTTGTACATATTAAATGCTAGTACCTTCAGTATTTAACACTTTAAATACTTCTCATGGAAAAGTTACCAGCGTTATTAACATTATTAAAACTGTTATATATGTATTACCTACCTTAAATTGTCGTTTTTATCCTTTTTATTTTTTTTAAATATTACAATTACTTTATTTTTTAATTAGATATAAATTTTGGTCGGTTGCATGAATTTTCAGACTTAATTTTAAGAATTTTATGATATATTCGCAATGAACACACAATATCAAGGTATTTCATCAGTTTGGGTTGTTATATTGGACGTGAAGCTATTTAACAGACTTTAAAATTTTACTGTCCGCGTCGGTACCTATTTAATTCTTTTACAGGATATGTTTGACAGTTGGCAGTGATTCTGTTGTACACAAACTAAACTTATTTTAGATTCATGTTATCATATATTTCAAATGAGACAAAAACGAGAGTGATGGAACATTTTAGGCAGGTCAGATTAGTCCGGACATATCATGTTGTGACATTTTTAATCAATGTTTTCCAAGGGATATATCAAACATCTGTAGGAATGTCATGTCCACACTAATCTGACAACACTGAAAGTGTTTTGTCCCTTTTGATTAATTTCGTTTGAAAGAAGATAGCGATAACTTAAAATTTATTTAGTAAGCGTGCAACAAAATTACCACCGTAGTCATTATAATTTAAAAGTTTACAAATACGTTTATCAGTAGGGGAAAAATATCGATAAAATATAATTATGATCACAAATTATAAAGACTTATGTACAAATTATGATTAAACCACTACACAGAAATGAACTAAATTCTTGATTAGAAACTTGTGTGACACAGTTCTGGTACCATCGAGAGAATAGATGTATTGTATTGTATGTTGAGTAAAATTAGTCAAATTTGATGATATTTCTGACAATTTTGTTAAGCTATACGGCGTTAAAGTGAAGTATTCATGAAGTTTACCCAAGAGACTGACATGACTTATTAACGACTTTGGTGAAATTGATGCTTACCTAAGTAATGCTAAAATACTACCGTGAATGCCAAAACTTAAAGAAAGAAGAGTTAGTACCTAACATTCGTTTGTGTCAATTTGGACAAATGAGAAAAAAATATAAACGCGCATGATTTTTTGAGTGATAAACAGTGACGAACTTTCAAATCCGCTTTTAAACTTTCGAGTAAAAAAAAAATTCTGTGTGAAAATGTATTAACAAGTATGTACTAACAAGTTTTATAAACTGAGACCCATTTTATTGTTTCATAAACTGTCGTAATATGACATTATGTTATATGTGTTTTTCATCAAGCTTAAAAATTGTTTCAAAACTATCGCTGCTTTTGCAAAAAGGGGCTTGTTTGCAGCCAGTTGGGTTGTTAACGCTACCCACCGAAAGGGGGTCAAATTATTACGACTCAATGGAATGAAGCAGCTATTTTGTGTGACATACCTATATTGATGTAGCACTAGAGCCTATTACTTCTCATTTAATGTTTTTTTCTAGAAACTTGTAGAATGTTCGATTTATGTGATATCTGCCATGAGCAACCGTATTACGAAGATTCTGGTTATATCTAACTCATTTGATCTCAAAACCTTGTAAAGAAATCACTGCTTCCAACATTGGAAGCAGAATCAGGTCAATTATGCTTTTTATGAACTTGTAAATAAACAAAAGAAGTGAAGAACACGTTTCATTTAATTATACGAAATGAGCTACTTTTTACATGGATCCACTTATCAAAACGTGCCCGCGAGGCGCGGGGGCCATAGAAAATACAGGAGGGTTATTTAGAAATATCGAATATTAGCGTTTTGTAAAAAAAAAAAACTAGTAAAGAGCATTTGTTAGCCTTTTTTTATAAATATCAAATAACTCAATCCTGGGAATAATTTCTGGATACTGTCGCTAAATCCTATATTTCTACTACTTGTGATAAATCGCACATATACTATTTTTGTTTCTAAATTTGTCGTTTAGTAGGGGTACTCGCTTTCGCGTAAACTTCCGTTAACCTTTCTATGGAGGTTATAGAAAATATTATATTTTAAATTTGTCTTAGCAATGTTTGCTACAGTTTGTTATTGGTTTTTGACGACAGAGTATGTAATGGTAAGAAACAGTCGCAAATAGCTACCAAAGATGAAGTTGGTATTGTAAGCTTCTTGCTTATGTCCATCGGCTGCCCTACCATCCAAATCAAAACACGATAATGATAACTGACGTTAGATGAATGGGAAAACATAAGGTAATATTTTTTACGAATACCAATAGACGTATTCCTAAAAAATATTCAAAAATACACTTTATTTTTACGGAATAGATCCGGTTGGGGTCTGCTTTTCTTCGCTTCTTCACTTCGCGCAGACTTCGTCACACAAACCTAATTAGTTTTAGTATGTAGTGTTTCTAATACGTAGGAGTATAATTTGATCATACTCTTCTCATCCTCTGCTTTGAACGAGAAAGAAAGACAAACTAATTCACTTTCGAATTTGTAATATAAATTAAGTACATTAAAAAAATACTCTTAACCCATTAACGTTTTCAATGACGTTATGGTACAGGCCCTGAACATCAAAAATTCAGTTATTGTAAATATAAGATTTATTTATTATTGTTTTCTATTAAATTGCCTATAACCGTAAGTGGCAAACAATGAGGCAATATAGCGCTTTATGACATCTCTTTTCCATTGTCCAGCACTTGAAAAGGGGTACTCCAAGTGCTTTAATGCTTGAACTTTAAGTGTTAGTCGAAGACGTGAGGATATCAAAGCTTTTATTCACATTGCTCAAAGTTAAAGCAATTGTTAGTTGATATTTAAGACATTATATTTGAGTCGATATTTATGCTTGCTAACTTTCCTTTAAATAAGAGACGGAATGGAATAAACTTATTAAGGTTTTTAGTATTGAAAGTCAAACAAGTAGTTGGATTTCTTTATAGTAAGGAATAACATGCTAAAAGACACCAAATACATACATACATATTATCTTTGTGGGGTCGGCAGAGAGAATCGAATCAAAGTGTCCCGATACCTTTTAAAATAAAATATATTGTTCTTTTCAATAATATATTTAAAACCACTTAGAAAGTCCAGTAGGAACAACTTGTCTACAATTTGTGGTAGCTGTTATGACATCAAAGCCAACTAGTTGGATATACGTTTATTATTTACAATTACACATTACTACTTGGACAGATCGTAACCACAAATTACTCTTAATAGTCTGTGATTCGCAGAAGAACAAAGGATACACTTATTTCGATTTTAAAAGGTTCTCGCAAGAAAGTTACGTTTCGATATGCGAACGAAACTTCGAATTATTGCAATAAAAATATATTTGATATTTTCCATCGTCGGCGCTTGGTAAAACTTCCAAGTATTCATATTTAAAATAAAGAAACACTTGTACTGTTTTACGTATCACTTATAATTTATTACTTTGTAATTAGTAGCCTACCGGTTTCGCTTATACAGCATCATCAGGGCTAAAACTTTTTAAATCAAATATTGTTTAGTAGTTTCAGTTTTAGCCCTGATGATGCTCTTCTTCTACACTTTGCACTTCTATTGTTTTTTATTAAATATTTATTATTTTTAAATTAAACATTGTTTGAGAGTTTAAGTTTTAGTCCTGATGATGCTGTATAAGCGAAACTGGTAAGCTATTTACAAAGTAATAAATTATAAGTGATACCTAAAACAGTACAAGTGTTTCTTTGTTTAAAAATAGGAATAAAAACTATTTGTTTGCCGAATATGTCTGTTGAGAAATCTATGCAACGTACTTTGGGGTCAGCAAATATTTTATTAATGTTTATACAATTGAACTATTTATACACGTACATATTTTGATATTTTGTGTTTATTTTATACTATACAATGCGATATTTAAACAAAGTACTTATCTTAACGATACTTCAAGTACCCACTTAAGCGCATAGTGGGACGATTTTTATTTTGTGGTATAGGTTAAAGCTTCACTTACTTAAGACAAGTTTTGAGGACCATTATATTAATTGCAAACTTTATTAAAAATATAAACAGTTCTGAATAAAAATTAAGTTTAACCCTATTTATTTTTGACTTCCATTGTTTCCAATCCTAAAGTCAGGAAAACTTAACTGAAGATAAAACTCTGCAACACATATATAATTGTAACCGGAATGGAGCTCATGACGGCTCACTTACGGTAGCTCAAGGTTAATCCTGGTTGCCTGGGAGTTTGTTTTGCCGTTTCTTCTGACTGGCTGCATTTGGAAACGGTAGTAACTTATGGTAGTAAACGTAAAAACCTAGTCACATTTTAAAATTTTGTTTAAATATTAAAACATAATATTATGTTATAAATCTAAATCTTAAACTTGTATAATTTTAAAAATATTTGCACACCACAAAATGTGGTAGAATATGTTGGCACAAACAAATATTTTTTCTGCCATCTAACACATTCAGTAAAGAAGTAAATTTATTTTTTTAACAGGAATTTTTAAGCTTTCAATTGGAAAATATAATTGACGAATTGAATTTAAAAATGCCACTGTGTGTGATCACCCTTATTCGTTACTCTGCCGACTGCAACTCGAGACGTTTACAGTTTTATAATCTGCAATTAAAGATTGTAAAACGCGAAGGAAGTCTTCGTAATAACGAGTGTTGTAAAAGAAGCCAAGCCCAGTAATGAGTGGCGTGTACGCAAATTGTATTTTATTTCTATATTCGAGGAACTATAAAATGTTTGCGATTATTAGTCTCTTACAAATAGCACGTATTCTATAATGAAATGAAATGTAAGTGTGTTGTACCTTTTAACGTATATCGTAAAATAATCGAGTTCTATTTATACGAGTACGTTTCGCTGAAGTAATATACCTATAACATACTGCCTATTTTCCCGCAACTGCGTTAACGTGGAATAGATTTCCATACAAACAATCACACCACCATTACACTTTTTTTGCAAAAAAATCTCTTATGGTTAAAACTCGGGTCTTTAAATATATGTAGGTCATTCTCCATCGTCGTGGTATAGTAACAGACAGACATATTTTCGTATTTTGCATGTTTGTGTTTATATTATGTTGCTTTTTTACTCCTTCGCTTTTGTTATGTAGAAATAAAAATATCTTCAAGCCCGTATCCCTGAAGAGGTAGACAGAGGCATAACCAGGTCACCCACGACTAGCCGAAGACACTAAGTTCCATAATGTGATAGGTGGCAAGCCTATCGCCAACCGGGCACATATCCAATCCCGAGCAACATTATTTTTTTATTAGAAAATTGGAAAAGCCAATTTTTTCTTTTTGTTCTGTTCGCAAAGCACATAATATCATTTTAATAGTCCAGAGGACACACTCTAGCAAAATGCAAGCTTGGGTGTCAGTAAAGTTGTACTAAAATTAAATTAAACTAAAATTGAAACCTGAAATGCCAGAACGAAGCTCATTTCACACTAAATGCATTATACGATAGATGTTATAGGTATTTCGCTGATACGCCTGTTGTGCAAGTCTGCCGGCTTGAACTCGACAAATGCAGTTGTAAACGCCCATGCCAAAAATTAAAGGCTACTTTACCCTACGGGCCGGAACATGATACTAGTATTATGGCGACAGGAATAGGTAAGGTGGCAAATCCCTACCATCATAAGTTGCAGAATGGCAATACTCTTCCAGAACAATGGGTTCTGGTTGGTAATGAAATATTTAACCTTTGGTGCACAAAAACTTGGTTATTTTTGTTGGTAAAACACAGATAGTGGTATTTTGCTGTCTATGTTTTCTGTTATTGATTTTTTGCAACGAATCCCTTAAAAGGCGGATCTAAATGGCATCTTGCTTCTTTATTTTTAAAAAGTCTCCTCAAACAATGACTTTTGAAGGTGCTTTGTAGCAGCTCATCTGGTTTGGTACCTCCGCCATACTCGCCACTTTTGTGTTTCGTTCTAGAAAATACTGTAGTGGGTAGAGTTCCACACTCGGCATGAGAGCCGAAAATTAGATAGCGATGCGCCAGTAACATCGATGGTATAAATCAAACTATTTGGCTATTTCATTATTGTATGGCACTCTACCTAACCCGTAAGGACTTGGCGTGAAGATATGTATGTATGTATTATTGTATAATGGTTCAATAATGAGTAATGGATACATTTTTCACCCAACATCCACGTGACGATAGCGGTCAAGACGTATAGTTTAAAATTAAGGTATAAAATTTATTGAGTTAGGGCTTGTAGAGTCAGCGAATGGATATATACAAGCTTTGCTCTACATAACATCTCATTAATTTTTAACAGTGCGAGCCGTATGGACTTATCTTGGCAACATTTTACAAAATGTTTTTGTAAGTATAAAGTATTTCCGATTCTGATTTGTGTAGAATATTTGTCCATGAACAAATAATGCTATTAAATCAGCTGGGAATTTTCGACAAACTTAATATTTTCATGGAAAAAGTTTCGCCTACCCTACCTGGAACTGCCATCACTCTGCCACTCCCCGACATTAAAAACTAATCTATCTTGAGCCACCACGGTTTTACAGCCATGCTACGTCAGAACCTAGAATACATTTTTTTGGCATCCAATATTTTTGTTACATGAAGTATTTGTTGGCTGAAATTTCAGCTCGTATTAGAGCCATGGAAAACCCGATGAGATATCGTGATATTATGAAGCCAGTTTCTTTCTTATAGTTTCCACCTAGGTCTAATACTTTGTAACTTCCATGTTAGAGTTTAATAAAATCCGTTTAACAGTTTTAACGAGAAAGCTTAACATACACGCAAGGATACACTTCTTAATGTATTATATTAAAAGCCTACCAGGGAACTTCATATCGTTTGACATTAACACCTCCTAACAGTTTCTGAGAAAAAAAGTATTGTTTTCCCATTTTTCTCATATTTTTTGTGGTTTTTCTCTTTGTAAAAAACTTCTGACGATAACCAACACATTAAAAAAGAATAGGCAAAATCTGTACAACCGTTCACGCGTGATGCTATGACCACGCGAAATACCGGCTTGAAGATGCTTTGTATATTATAAAAATACTCATTTATACACCCGTACATCAGTAGCAATTGGCATGACCAGGGCCACGACTAGCCGAAGACACAAAGTCCGACAAAGTGATAGGTGACAATCCTATATAATATCTACAACCGCGCACATATCCAATTCCGGGCGACGTATACAGTAAATTTTCTCTAATACCAAATCGCGGCTAAATAAACGGTAATCTTTTACCATTTGGCAAGTCGCCAAATTGGACGCTGTCTTATATCACCATGTTTACAATTCTATTGAAAACAATCTTTTTATATTTCCTTATGCGTAGCTATTCAATTTAATTTGTATATCTAACAAATAATAGGCATTCTAAAAAAGCGAAAGGATGACATAGTTCAGAGAATTAGCAAGATGAAGTGGCAATGGGCAGGCCACATTGCTCGCAGAACCGACAACCGCTGGGGAAGAAAGGTTCTCAAGTGGCGGCCCCGCACCGGAGGACGTAGTGTTGGACGATCTCCCACCCGGTGGACTGATGACCTGGTCAAAGTCGCGGGGAGCCGCTGGATGCAAGCGGCTGGTGATCGTGACCTGTGGCACTCTTTGGGGGAGGCCTATGTCCAGCAGTGGACGTACTTTGGGCTGATGATGATGAACGTTTTTGTTCATGTTTCACTCGGCGCCGGATCGATATTATGAAATATTTTCAACCGACTCCAAAAAGGAGAAGGACTAACAATTCCACTGTGTGTGTTTGTGCTGTTTTATGTATTTGTTTCCTGGTTAATATTCTTTACTCGCGAATAATGATCCAATTTTGTTGTTTTTTTTTTTGTAAATATAGGTCAACTTTATCATTATTTGACTAGTGGTTTTTGTGTCACGGTCTATGATGCCGACAACATACATTTGAATTTGTAAATTAATAAGTGTAACTCAAAAACTAGTGGATTGTTCGTGAAAAATACATGGGACCTCCTTGGAATCATTAGCTTTCTTTCAGAAAAAAAGGATGATCTAATCGCGACGTGGTAATGACATAGTTGGAGTAAGTTTTTGCTATTTTTACTACCTCTAAATTATTGTGTGTAGAGACAGTTAGAAGTCTAGAGAATGACTTCATTCCGTCTCCTGAACTTGGTCAGATCAGATCAATAAATATATTCTCAGGCGTAGACGCGGACAACATTTAGTACATTATTTTTTGTAACGACTGTTAGTAAGCCTGATAAAAAAAAGATTGTATAAATAAGTCAAACGCTTCGATGTGTATTAGTTACAAGCCGACCCGGTGAACTTCGTATCGCTTAATACAAACAGCTACTAGCAGTCTGTGTACGAAACAAAAAATATTGTTTTTTTTTCATTTTCTCTACAATTGTCACGGTTTTCATTTTCATAAGAATTTTTTGTATGAATAATACTTTTTATACATTTGAAAAACAAGCACTGTTTCACTTAATATAATTGAAAATGATATATGAAATAACAATATCAGCCAACTGGTTCTGCTTTTACAGCATCTTGTATAATAATTTATTTTAAAATAATTGATCAGTTAATGACAAAAAACGAAAGTTTGGTGGTTAATGTCGGTACGGTTTGTATAGAAAATATTCAAGTACCTACTGTTTTTCCCAATGTCCCTGCAATATTCTCAGTTCTCCTCTTTTTAAAACCTTCTCGTGATAAGAAATGTCAGAACAAAAAAAGAAATAGCAAAATCGGTCCACCCGTTAAAGCGTGACACAATGACTACGGGAAAAGACGACTCATTCCTAAATATATAGATATGACAAAGATCTTTTGTGCATAAAATCAAAGTGAAATTTCCTGACATTGCTTAGGTTTACGTGCGTACACGTAACGTACCACTCAGACGTCCACTACACAATCATGCAGGCGTCATTCAATGCCATCAGTCTTGAATTAAGTTTGGATATTTGTTAACCTTTGTAATTATATTGATTTCTTACAGACATCGGTTATTTTTAGTTTTGCAAACTGATATGAAAAATTACCGTATAATGAACATCTTTTTGTTTTAAAAGCCAGTAACTTTCCAGGGAAATGCAACTGCTAGGCACTTAAAATATATATTACTTATCTCTTGATCATGGAACCCTTTTAAAACTGACTTCTAAACCAAAGCATTAAAATTTATTTTCCCATAAACGACCATAAATACATTGTATTTTTCAATTACGGTAACCTATATCGTAAAACCTTCGACCTGCCAATAGAGTATCGTCTAGCAACATTTTACAATTATGTATCTGTTCTTTGCGTTTTTCAACCGCAAAACAGATTACCCGTATCCCCTATGCGCTATGGAGCTATAATGTGGACAAAAGTAGCTGATATGGTGACAACTCCGGTGGTCCTGTAAACACTGTACGACCAATGGGCTAGCTGGAGGAAACATTAAATTTTAATACTAGGATTTTTTCTGACCTCCTTTAATATGCAAAATCCTATTGATACGAATGCGATTCATGTTAATCTGGATTTTTTTTCATGTAGATCATTAAGTTATACTACTACTGGAGGATACACTCCTAACAATGATCTTATATCAATTTCCAAATGGTTCTGACTTACTCTGGTATAGATATTGTCCTCTCTTTCTGAGGCTTGTGATGCTAATTAACAAAATTAAAAACATTTTGGACCAAAATTAACAGGTTCTTATCTTATCCTATTAATATTATAAATGCGAAAGTTTGTTTGTTACTTCGTCACGCAAAAACTGCTTAACCAATTTTCATGAAATTTGGCAGACACGTAGAGGATAACTTGGATTAACACATAGGATAGTATTTCGTCCGAAAAAATGTTTCTGTGGGACTGTTAACTACGCGGGCAACAGCTATTATATTTAAAGATTATAATTAGTAAAGTTTTTGAAAGTCAACGTTAAGATTATTCATGGAATGCTTCGTAACAAAAATGTGTGTGCGAAGTGCAAATAATGGCTGTATTAAACAAGGTGGGTGATCTTTAAAATATTTTTAAAAATGTTCATCTGACTAAAAGATGCGAAGTAGTCATAATTATATAGCAAGGAATAGTTATTATACGTCAAATTTACGTTAACACCTATTTTTAAATTTTACGTAAATGAGTGAAATTTGGTCAATGAGTCGTATCAAAGGCTAGATCACTTATCTTGGATCACCCATACTCCCAACACTTTGTTCTACGCTTGCAACATTAAAAGTAGAGTAGTCAAGTCAATAGTTTATGAAGCATCTGTTTTCACGTCAATACGGCTACACCCAGTTTATATTTTTAAAAAAGTATCTTCACGCCCATATCCCCGAAGAGGTAGGCAGAGGTACAACCAAGGCACCCACGACTAGCCGAAGACACTCAGTCCCATAATGTGATAGGTGGCAAGCCTATCGCCAACCGGGCACATTTCCAATCCCGACCAACATTTTTTTCCAATTT
>NJDC01000065.1:55599-74655 GCA_002245475.1 Calephelis virginiensis | reverse complement strand
TTTTAAATTTTACGTAAATGAGTGAAATTTGCTCAATGAGTCGTATCAAAGGCTAGATCACTTATCTTGGATCACCCATACTCCCAACACTTTGTTCTACGCTTGCAACATTAAAAGTAGAGTAGTCAAATAATTTATGAAGCATCTGTTTTCACGTCAATACGGCTACACCCAGTTTATATTTTTATCATAAAAATATGTGAGACTTTAGGGAAGACTGGCGACCCAGCGTTTCGTGATTGGTAGTAAAAAAAACCGACAGGATTGTTTGATGGTACTAACATATTCGGTTCTATAGGATTACACAATTGGAGACAGTTGTCTCTTACCAACGAGAGCATTTTGTAACCTACGTGAAGTATCTAATTATCAATTTGGTAACATAAGTTAATTTGTCTCAACTAAACAAACTTAGTAACGAAAGAAAAACACCGCGTATTTAAATAGTAATCGGCTTAAAGCCTTACATGAAAGAGCCTGCTTTCCTCGCTAAGCCCCCACAATGAACAGTCTAATCATATTTGTCTTGTTAGAAGTTATTAGCATGTTTCCGTAATAGGGATACATTGCATTACAATTGTATTGCCATTATCGTGGGTCTTTTGACAACTGTTAACCTATACTAAGTTATATCTTACCACTTTTTTTACATTTTAGCCGCTTTGGACTAAGCCTGATTTTTAAATTGCGGAAAGATCACCTTTACCCCACGTGTGCTATAAGGCAGTATACAATTATTTATTTTTATGGATGATACTGTGTAAACTCAGGCAGTATGAATTAATGTCTTTGTCTCACCTGTCACAAAGTAAAAAGTACAATAAAAAAGCGATGCGTAGTATCTACTATCTTTAACTTGTTTGTGGGGACGGCACCGAACTTACTTTCACATGCTGCGTACGTTTGCAAGTAAGGTCACGCATAATTTAAAATTAATTAAAAAATATAATCGAAACTCCCTCTATTTTTATGTGATGAATTAAAATCAATTCCAACGGGAGGAGTTGACAGGGCGCTCCAATCTAGATGTAACCTATACATTATTGCTTTCAACTTTTAAGTTATACGTGGTTATGTTTGTATGGGTTGGTGAAGGATTCTCGTTTTCAAATCTCTATTACACGGATTAGCAAACACGCCACGGTCTGGTGTTCAATTTCTCGATGGGGCAGGCCATTTCGTGATAAACATAATCTTTGTCTGCATTTCTCTCTTCAGGTGTTAATATAACTTATTTCAATATATTCATGTACATAGAAATATCCTATATAATATACCAACTATCACACACGCTGACGAAGCTATGTGCAGCAACACTACATGTTGTACGTATTTATACATAATTTACATATAATGAAAAAATAATACATAAACTAAATCGCCTCTGTGGTCTAGCGGTCCGGGAGTTGAACTTGACTGCATGAGGTCCCGGGTTCGAATCCCGGGTCGGCCAACAAAAAGAAAATTGATTTTTTCCAATTTTCTAATAAAAAAATGTTCGTCGGGATTGGAAAAGTGCCCGGTTGGCGATAGGCTTGCCACCTATCACATTGTGGGACTTAGTGTCTTCGGCTAGTCGTGGGTGCCTTGGTTGTACCTCTGCCTACTTCTTCGGGATATGGGCGTGAAGATAATTACTTAAACTAAATCAGAACACGTTTTTTGTAAAAACAATGATTTTGCTATGTATTACATAGAAGATACAAAATCCAAAACGAATTTTATTAAAATTTTGACAATTTGTCTTTTTCCTTTTTACGCAAATACTACTGAACATATTTTTACCAAATTTTGTAAAGTAGTTTGTAGCCCGGACCAACATTTTTAGGATACCTATTAATGCGAGAAAATCTAATGATTCCATCACCAACCAGGAAAAGTTGCTAAAACGCGTGCACCGTGTCGCGGACAACAACTAGCAATAAACAAAAGAACAGGCCTGTGTTATGACTAACGAACCTTCAGCTTGTGCAAATTAATATTTCGCCTTCGTGTTTGAATGTATTATTTGGTCCTATAAAAGTTTTAACGATCTGAGTTTACGATTGTGTTAAATAATGTATTAGTAATGTAGTGGAAGGTATTTATTAACTTTCATTTGACAACAGAATTAATTATTTTTGATGATAATTTCTAGAGAACAGCTCCGAAAAAATTATATAAACTGCCGCTCTCAGAGACCACTCATTTTCTTAATCATTAATTAAGTCAACATTTTCTATATAAAATTATGACTTAATTACACTCGTAGATGTAATGATAATTAGCGTCTATGATTGCGGCCGCAAGTCTTTTGAGTTTAAATACACTTAATTCGAATAGGACTTGAATTTCTTGAGCAGTTTTGCAAAAATATGTGAGCACTATTTACGTGATACCAATTACTTTTTTTATGATATTTATTTAAAATGCATGCAGTAAAGTGTACAAAGATGGACTTAATGCTACATGGTATTCTTTGCCAGTCAATCTAACTTTACTTGAAAGAATAATTAAATGGGGTGCAAAGAAAAAAAAAACATTAACTAAACATTTGCAAACACATTAAGACCTAATTTTAGGTAGCATAATAAATACATAAGAACACATATGTACAAAGAAAAATACATAATATGTCAAAACATTACACGAAAAATACGTATTCTATAAATATAGTCATTCTACACATTAAAATACAAATGTACATCTATATAAATAAATACATACAAACATTAAACAATCAATCATTGTATACGAGGTTATTCTTAATTTTCTCAGTGTAAAGATTAGATTATTCTATAATATATTGATGATAAAGTAATAACATTTACTTTAACATCAATTTGTAAAATAATTTAGTAATTAATATTAAACAATTTTGTTATTTTTATTGCTTCGTTATTTTTGTTTCGCCTTTTGGTAGTTGGATCATAAAGCATTAAGGTGATTGTTGAAGATGCATATTCCGACTCCAAGCCTCTAAATATTGGTACTCCCCAAGGTTGTGTGATATCGCCTACACGAATTCATATTTTTTATTGAAATGTAGACTACAGTAAAGGCGATACCTCATACACCGTCGAGCAGATACTTCTCTATATTGAGAGCCGGAACTAACTTGTGTCTGAACTTGAGAATTTATTGGCTGGTGTTTTTGATTGGAGCAGTCTACATCTAAACTTGTTCAACTAGAAAAAGATAAAAATTTGAGCGATAAACAACGTCCAATTTATAGGAAAATATCTAAATTTACTTCGCAATACATATATTACGAAAGTCTTTCTCTAGAAGTCCCATTTGTCTTTGTTTAACCTTACGATATAATTACTGCGATAAGAATGTTACTCGTGTAGATCGTATCTAAAGGCTTTGATCAACACTCTTCACCTAGACTAAGAGGGCTCGAATATATTTCAACTTTTATTTTGGGTGTTTTTAAACTCGGCAAGGTTTTAAGTAAAAAGTAGTGTTAATTGGAAGGCACGCAAGCTGACAAACTTCTGAACTGAAAAAAATATATGTACATCATATATGGCACTGGTGCCACATCGAGATCCATGTGTAAAATCTCTTCCATTAATGAGTTTATGAATTGTCAGTGAGATTACTACATATATTTTGCTGCATTATACTGTGCCAATATTAATTGAAATTTACTATAATGGTAATTGAATTTTTACTCTTTAATGTCGAGATTGATACAATTATTTATATTTATTATAAAATATTGATTTAATGTATTTTATAAATGCTAGTGCAAATATCGTATTGGGACCGCCAAAACCCCGATCCGAAACACATCAGTGGCGAGTACATATTGATTTTATTACATGTTGGTCTCCAACTCCTTTAAAATGTTAGGCCGGTTTTTTTTCTTGTCAAATACCTAGCTCGTAACAAACAGCACTATTTTATTTGTCAATATAATTGTGATCGCCACTAGTTGGTAAAATTTACGCTGTATTTTTTTTTCAATTCCATCATGCTCCATCCAGTTAATGATGAGCAAATTGACATGTTCCGGTTTAGAGAATAGAGTAGCAGGTAAAGTTGCTTACGTAAGACGCTGAACGTCGTTAGCTTTGGTAGTCATCGTTGCAATCATCTTAGGTTGTAGAATAAACGGTAACTGCTGTTCATTTAACAAAAACAATTGAAAAAAAAATCTACAAATGTAGTGAGTAATATTTTGTTTCAAATAAACAATACACGCGGTATTTGCTCACTCTCAATCCAGTCACAATAATTATTGATCGCAGTCAGAAAGCGAGGAGGCGGACCCAAGTAAATAGTCTGTGGCTCCTAATTGATTCATCACGTAATTGTAGCGTGGAAACGTTTTTTTTCGCTCGTTGTCATCACTCAACACCGTCGACAGGATGACAGACTATTTCGCATTAATTTTACTCATAATTTCTAAGTAGTTACTTTTTGCCATTTTCTTCGTTTCCTTCGTTGTAACACTTTTCAAAATTTTGTTGCAGAAGTTGTGGTAATTTTTACTTTTATTTATAGAGGATTTTTGTGAATAAATAATAAAAATAAACGATGAAAGTTTAGAATTTAAAATTAAAAAACCAGACGTAATTGTGACTTGGCAATTCGTGGTTCACAAATCACATGTTGTCATTGCTTAACGGTGTGGAAGATAGGACACATACAGACAGACAAAATGACAGGCTTCGCATTCATTTTAGTAGTATATTTTATGATATTGGAAGGCAAACAAGTAGACGAATTTCCTGAAGGTAAGAAATTTACGCCGCCTAGAGACACCAAAGGTAGTAATAGTTCCTTGCCAACCTTGAAGCCGGGATGTTAGGCCTAGGGAACAAAAGTACGTCTACCGGCTACCTTACAATCTGAACCGGAACCTATCCTAGCGAGTCGCTGCGGAACTCTACCACCTAGTCAGATGTCACGGTGCTAGTGACGGTAAGCATTATGCTCTTTTTTTACGAGCTGCCTGGCAAGAAGGCAGATGTTCTATTCTGCAAAGGAGTCCGGTTGTTTTTAATAACACTCAAGGTGTGCTTAAGCGTTGTAAAACTGTAGTTTCTTATTTTAAAAGATAGCGAATGAGCAAACATTGCTTATGGACAACATAAATAATAATCTCCAACACGTAAGATACGTAATTGTTAGGTCTGACGGCAAAAGTTGATCAATTCAGTAATCTACATTACTAGATTAACGCCAGTCTCCACTGGGTAAAGGGTAATCTCATCCCAACACTCAACACGCTTTCAAAATGAAATGCTTAAAAAAGTTATGCAAGGAACATTTCAAACTTTCACAATTTTGGCTGTTCCGATTTTTTGTAATTTGAAGAGTCACCTATGAGGAAAAAAGAATGAACAAAGTAGGTTTATACTATCAGCTGGAATATAATTCAGAACTTATTAAACATGCGTAATTAGCGTACACGCCTAACTCAACGACGAACTGCCAGGCTTAGGTTCGAACCCCGACGGGGCAGGCACTTGTAAGATGGAATTAAATTTAAATTGTGTAATTTGGCCAGGGATATTTATTTATTTATATGTTCGCCTTTTTCTGATTAGACAGCACACTTGGTAGTTTAACCTATTTCTGTTACTAAAATTTTGGTTCTTACCACTGTAGTGTTCTGGCCTGGAATTTCCGAGTAATAAGGTTTCTTTTAAGGTCATAAGCGATAGGTGTGTCTAATCCATTTCTGAAAAAACATTACTGTCTTATTTTTTAACATAGACAAATGTATTTCAGGTTGTTGATGTTGACATTACACTCTATATTATAGTTCTTTTACAGAATTGAATTGAATGTCAACTTAAACCTTGGAGTAATTTAGTCTGTGTTTATGAACAAAACAGTAAATATCACATTTATCCATAGAAATAGGTATACTTAGAGGTCAATGCATTTATCCAAATGTGATGATCTAGTCTGACGTCTAGTTGCCACTCATCTATCACAATTACATGTTGAAATATGTCACCCATTTGGATGTGTCACTGTCACTATAATGATACATAATGTCACAGTCAAGGCTATACTTTAGAAATAGAGAATTTAAATTATTATACTTTTTCTCGGTTACACCCGTTTGGCAGAATTTAATTTGCCATAATTTCATCTGCTATAATGGTCAACAGACATAATATTGTTTCTCGTAATTTCATATGTCATACTTACTGTTTACTATAGTAGTCACGTTCTAGAAACTTAAACTTTGTTTCCCATAATGTCAGTTTCAATAACATCATTTGCCATCAAAATAACTTCTAGAAAAAGAACATAAATTCGTTTTATACTAAAAGATTTGGGTATGGTTTGGTTTGGTTAGGTTAGGTTAGGTTAGTTTAGTTAGGTTAGGTTAATGTTCTAACCTAACCGGTTAGAACATTAAAGACAGCGCACCAGCCGAGCGAGCGAAGCGAGCGTGAAGTGGCAGCGGCCGGCGAAGTGCCAGAAAGCTAAGCGCTTTTTAGAACAAAGGCGTTAGGTTAAATTTGAACGGAAGCGACTTTGGCCGTAAAGAGGTACTAGATTAATAGAAATTAGAAATAAAATCAACTATAATAGGTAATCATACTGTCACATTATTATTAGAACTGCATAATCGTACTGTGATACATTTATTACAATTTACATTTTACTTAATGCATTTTTAACACATTTTTGTAAGGCATTTAAATATTCTGTTAAATAATATTATCGCAATTAATAAAATGGATAACAATATGTATGGCACTCGTATCATTATGAAAACTAATTTTAGGGCGCAGAAGAGTATGTCACAAGTACATTATGGTCAACAAAACATTCGGCCAAGTAAAAATTCGGGCAAATGAAATTCTGGCATTTGAATACATGGCTAATATTCTTCGGAAAAACAGACAACCGTAAAAAAAAATTCATTTCGACATTATCTGTAATAAAATTGATAAATTTATATATATATATATTGAAAAGTATAAAGGAAGTGGCAGATTTAAACATGTCTATCTTAGCTTATCATAGATATGTTTCCTCGGTTCTGCAATATGGAGTAATTAAAGTTTAAAAACAGAGTCAGAGAAATATGTAGTGTTAACCGGTTGCACTCATGCAAGGCACTTTTTAAGTCTCTTAATAATATTATACCTTAAAAAAAATGCCAAAATTTTGGGGATTTCACATTTTAGAAATAGTGAAAAATTATAAGTGCTCATCCAAAAACTTAATATTTATAAAAAAATATACTGTATTTTAATTCGTATATATAACAAAATCCCTGAAAGTCTTAAGTCACTACCTATAAAAACGTTTCGAAAGATCCTATTTGACTTGTTAGATAAAACTTACTATAATATAAACGACTTTCTGCAGAAAAGTTTCATTGATATTTGAAAAAATAAAAAAAAAAGGAAATTTATTTATTTGCGGAATATTTGTGTTAGAAAGTTAATATTTAAGCATACCAACATATTCATTTATTTACATTACAGACAAACTCAGTAAAAATGACATTAATAGTTTTTAAGAAAAACGTAGCCAGTTACTCAATTATTACAGATTATTGTTTATTATTTTAAACAAACCGCTAGCCTTTCTGACATAAATGCGACATTATCTGTCATTCTGTTGTCACTTGTCAGTGTTGAGTGATTATAGCACGTGAGCCACACGTTTCAACACTGTAATTTAATAAGTACTCGTATTAATTAGAAGTCAAAGCATAATTAGTCATTTGACAATATTTATCGCATTTTTTTGTTGTAAGACATCGAACAGGCGGGTTTCTCTTCTCATGGTAAGAGACAACCGTCACCTATAGCCAATGTAGATAGGCGGTGCATTATTGCTAAGAACTATGCCAGGTCTGCAAGCCTTGCTGATGCTCTACCCTACAGCAGGGAGTATGGCAATTGTTTCACTGTTATGAAGGCAGGAATAGGTAAAGTAGTGTTAAAATCCTGCTGCATGATGCTGCTGACTGTGGACAAGTGGAATAATAATGCATCCCAAATTACAAAATTACCGTCGCGTAGCGGTCGTCACATCCCAACACCGACGTAATGTTAAATTGATTTTCGTGTCATGTTCTTAATGAGCAATAAGTTTATAATTTTGATTAATAAAAACCAATTGTGTAGTTTTAACTCTAAACAAACAGCTGTATAATTTGAATTTTTAAATAAAGTAAAAGCATTGTAGATTTTTTTAAATAATGTGTGTGGGTTCTAAATTAATTCAGAATGTAAGAAGAATTTTAAAAAGTTTGTTGATCCTGACAGAAATTATTGTGTATCATAATATGAAAAATGCAAAATTTAGAAATTGTTTCTGATTCCGATGTTTACTTAACCGGCGTTAGAAAACAATAAGCTGCAACTGATTTGAGGTTATAGCCTCTTGCATAAATACAACTCCAAACCGAAACACGACAGTAGATATAACTCAAAAATATCTCGTCGAATCATGATCAAATTAAAAAAAACCAAATGGCAAAATCCTGCTTTAAGAAAGATTTATCACATACATGCTTAAATACATATCTTCATGCCAAGTTCTTTACGGAGTAGGCAGAAAGTGATCAATGCTAAATTTCACGATCCATTTGTTACTCCTTTTCATAATATGTTGGTTTCAGAGACTCCTGATACCTCCTTCGGACAAAACCCTACGATTATATCGTGGAATGTCTAACTAGGTCCACACGAGTACCTACGTCCATTTATTTTTATCTGCTTTGTCAATCTATCATCTGCAATTCTTACCACATGATTAAACCAAGATGTATCAGAATTAGTTACAACAGAAACAAAATCTAAACAAACGACAAAAACTGTCAAATTCATAACCTCATTTTTCGGAACTCGTTAAAATGCATCGTCTGTTTAAGCACTGGCAACACACATTGAATCTATACTTATAAAATAACACGTCCTGACTGACTGGTTGATTCATCGTCGCCGAGCAAAAACTGCTAAATATACAGCTTCATGGCTTCATGAAATTTGGTGAGTAAAGTCGTTTTATGGAGAATACACCCACTAAAGACGGAATTTCGGAAATTCTACACCTAAGGCAGTGAAATAGGGGTTGAAAGTTTGTATGGAAAAAGGTATTTTTTAAGTTAAACATCATGAAACTTTATTTTTAGCTACTTATTAAAAATGAGTACATACGTAAGCGTTTCTGAAAATTCTGCCCATAAGGGGTGAAATAGGGGTTGAAAGTTTGTTTGAAAGTACTTATTAATGAGCTTTTGATTTAAAATAAATACGTTTAAAAAAGAATAAATTATTCATAAAAAAGGAACAAATTATTCATAAAAAAGGAACAAATTATTCATACAGTTTTTGATTCAACGCCAGTTTAGTAAATATATATTATACCGTATAAACTGCCACGCAAGCAAAGCCGCGGTTAACAGCTAGTGTTTATATAAATCAATTAGTGTCTTTGTGGAATCCAGCTTATTCCGTATCCTAGTCCAGCCGCAACGCTGTTTTTTATTCAAGAATGGCACGCCATTTCTTATTTAGGTATTTGTACGATCTTACGTCGATCATGGAAGCCAAATACGAATTGGAAACTAAAATGACAATTATGTAAACCTATAAGTACGTTGCCACTAACCTGAATAAAAACATGACAAAATTTAAACTGTTTATAATAATAAATATATATCATCTTTATTTCACATAAACCTACAAGAGGCACTTGTGACGGGTCTATATAATAATAAAAATCTACCACCGGATCGGAACGACATCATCGACATTTTATTACGACATCACTTACATATCATTAAAAACTAGTAATATTTAGGGATACATGTGTAAGAAAACGAAAGTTTTAATAAATGTGGACACAACATACAGTGTGACTTTAAAATTGCTAAATATACTTAATTCTGAATCATTGCATAGAAAACTTTTCTAAAACCAAATTTTAAAAAATAATCCACAGGTTAAACATTAGTTATCACTTTGTCTGAATCAAATAATTAAGAGATTTAATTTGGTTGTTAAGATTAAAAAGTTTTTAATCCATTTGATTAAATGATGAGATCAAGCAACTTTTGAAAACTTTTTAAAACAAAATTAAGAATTAATCAAATTGCATATAAACAGACATAACTCTAAATGGGTTTCAAAAGTGCAATAAAACGTATTTATATTTATAAAAGTCCATATAAATGTAATAAAATTCCTCAACTTTTAAAGCATTTCTCGGAACACCTATAGTACTTCTGAGCTAGCATAAAATTAGTCACATTGCAAAATAAGCAATGAAATCGTTTAGAGCCCTTGAAGCTATTCACGAACGTCCATCGTAAAAGATTTGCTGGCCTGTTCTCACTTATGTAAACAGGACAGGCTAGAAAGGGACCCAACTTCACTACATTGTAAGCTTAGCCCGTGTCAACCGGAATAAGAGATAGCAATCTGGTATATTTTAATGTGAATAACTAGGGAATATTGAGCACATTTTAGTACTAAACTTTATTGTCCTATTACGGCTGGTAATCTAAGTATAACCCTGGATGGTTACCAGTCGTAAAATATAGAGCGGATAAGATAGGTACGCGCCTGGACTAAATACTAAAGAATTAAATGTGTCATCCAGATACCCCTAAGAACAAGGTATTTAGCTATAAAACGGAATTGTATATATAAAAGTATATTAACACCCGTATCGCCTAAGAGAAAGGCATAGGTACAATCAGGGGACCCGCTACTAGCCGAAGACAGTGGGTCCCCCAATGTGATAGTTGGCTAGCCAACCGTGAACATTTCCAAACCCGGGCATCGTATTTATTAGAAAATTTTAAAAACACTATTGATTTTTGCTACCCGACCCGGAGAATGAACCCGGGACTTCATACTATAAATTTATATCAAATTCTTGTTGCACTAATGAAGTATGTTAGGTGAACTTAATGCCAATAAGTATTTTCTCCTAGCAGTATAAACGTGATGACAGTCTTAAGCATGAGTTAGTATACATTACGTTAGGTAAGTTACGTGTCGAAATCTATGACACTTTTGGTCCAAAAATGTGTTTATCTTGGTCACCAATAGAGGCACTGTTCAAAGTTTTCATACAAATAATTCACAGAGACGGTAGCGTGTATAGTAAATTTGACAAGCCGTAAACCCTTGGTAAGGACCGAGGAAACATAACGGTGACGGTACGATTAAAGTACACAAAAATTAAAGGATATAATAAACAACTACACTATCAACAAATTAGTCATAACGTAATGGCGGTAAAATATTTAGATACAACGTAATACTCGTATTATTAACTTATTACAGTTACATCTACTACAGTATGTATATGTACGAGTATATTGTCTAATATGCCTATACTATAACTACTAACATCCATATAAATTATCAGTATGAATATCAAAAATTATATGTATGTTAAGAATTGCCTATACTTTTGAAAGATGCGTGCAATGAAAATGCGAAAACGAATCATTATGATAGGAGTCACTATAGCATTTTAATAATGTAATAGGTTGAACGCAGTAACTGCAATAACTGATTCTAGTTTAGTCTAGAAAAAATATGATTGTTAAGTAAGTCGGCTAAGCAAACAATGTCAATAAATGTAAAAAAAATAAACATCGGAATCGCCAATGGGGGGTTCTAGCAATCACCATATTAAAAAAGCTCTTTCAGTTCATTCATTTCATATTAACTACCTATGCTGTAGTTGCAGTTTACGTCACCTCTGCATTTTCCGCGGGTTCAGATTGTCAAACACATGACATTAAAATTTAGACAATTTGTTAATGGTATTAATAAAAATAAATTTACTATAAAAATAAACCTTGGCAAATGAAATTTTAAAGAGAAGCTGTATTCCCTAGATGTACAAAAATGTCATGCTTCGAAATGCTAGCCTTCGTCATAAGGGTTAAGCCATACGTTTATGAGACAACAGTCGTAAAAAACATAAGTATTAACTTTGACATCGTGTAAGGTTTGTTTACAGCTCTCTTGAGAAGACATTTTTTATGTAACAGTGTGATTTTTCACAATACACATTAGTTATAAATGTTATGTTACAATTGAACCAACCTGTTCAATTTTGCTTCGATTTAGTTTTTAATAATTTATCCCACGTTTGTGTCCATTCATGCACATTAAAGTTTTTACTATTAAGAAGTTATTCACCCATTTTGTTTAGTAAAATTCGGAAATGGTTCATGAAAATATTTTATTTGCAGAATGTGTGTGTTCAGATGTAGTTACGTAAATATTTTAAGCATAACTATGATTCCACCACGTGCCAAAATATTTTAATATTTACACAAATTAATAATTAATGATTCCTATAAAATAAATTATCAGATGTAGAACGCTCTAATTAAGACGCCGGCGACAGTTGACTGAAATTTAATACTGCGATACTGTAAAAGGTTTAACTCTCCCCATAGAATGTGATTAACGTTAGAGCATGTGAGTACCTCGATACCCATTTGATAATATTTATTCTAAGAGTTCAGAGACGAGTGCGTAAGGGTTATAGGGTTGTTAGTCTAAATTTGGGCTGTTTTGTCAAACACTATTAGTTAATATATATTATTTCGTGTTATTTAACTGATTTACATTTGTACCACTCCTGTCGCTTTCAGTCTGAATGTTTCCCCGTGTTAATCCGGGATTCTTCGCAAAATAGACTATCTTCCTTGCTGCCAGGCAGCTCGTAAAAGCCGAGCATAGGCTTACCGTTACTAGCACCGTGACGTCTGATTAAGTGGTAGAGTTTCGCAGCAACTCGCTCGGACTGGTACCACCGCCTTTCCTATTCCTGCCGTTGACGTATTCTGGTTCGGAGGATAAGGTAGCCGGTAAACTTACTTTTGCTCCAGGCATAACATCCCGGTCTCAGGTCGACAACACACCATTACCATTTTTGTTATCTCTAGGCGGCGTGAATTTCTTACCATCAGGAAATCCGTCTGCTTGTTTACCTTCCAATATCGTAAAAAAATGTATTAAAAACTCGGTCATGCAGACTTGATTTGCCACAGACAATATTCATATCTAGTGGCTACGTGAATCTCTTACCATAAGGTCCCGTGATGGTCAGGGTCAAATGAGTAAAACAAACCATACACCTGTTAGCCAGGCCGCTCATAAAAGGCGAGCACTGGGTAAATATTTCATTACCAACAAAATGTTGATGGTACTCTAACAGCGTTTTGTCCGGGTAGAGATCCACCGCCTATTCCTATCGTCATAATGACTATTATATTCCGGTCCGGTGGGTAAGGTAGCCCGTGCACTTGCAAAATAGACCTAACATCCCGGCCACAGGACAGCGACGCACCTATAACATCTAGGGTATCTATAGATTGCAGTTGTCTCTTACCATCAGTAGTTTCGTAAGCGTGTTCGCTGACCTCTCACATAAAAAGGAATATTAGGATATTGGTGGCATTAGGTCAGATTTCAATCATGGATCATTAATGATTGATATCGTAATCCAAACTCAATTATCGGAAGAATAAACGGAAGAGGCCGCTCGACCGCCAGTCGAGAATAATCCACTTGAAACACAGTTCCACCACACCCAGCAAACATCGTATCGCTTGACATTAATGCTTCGACAGGAGCGCAGTCTGTCGGATCCAATGTGAAACATTCCAAAATCAACTTATTATTATTATTATTCAAAAAATAATTTAAAAAACATTTTCCAGGTGACCTAATTGTGAATCTAAACCATTCTCGAATTCCCTTGAATACACACAAAAAATTTCATCAAAATCCATCCATTCGTCTAGAGGGAGTTCAGTGACAAACAACCAGAGAAAAATTATTATATTGTCTACGCTAATCTTTAAATTAATACGTGATGCCAAAGCTTTGGACCCCTTTTTACGAAAATTGCGCGGACACAGGAGCATAAAATTTGGCACACTAATAGTTTATGTCTAGGAGAAGTGCAGAACCCTAATATTTTTCAGTAATAATGCTTACAAAGTACATTAAATCAATAAGTAAAACATTACCCACACTACCATGCATTTGACACACACAAATAAATATACTGATGATAACGATAAAAGATCACAGATGGCGCACTAAAAGTTTGGAAACAAAGTAGTTAGTCTTGAGAAATGAAAATTGCGTTCTTATCAACAAGATATTAAAATTTATTATGGTCGAATTTCGACCAATTGGCGACCTCTAGTATATAGAAATTCTTAAAGTGATACGAGAATAAATTTATTAGATATACCAAGAACCAGAACTACAGACATCTAAATGTTTATCACACAAATGCTTATCGCTGTTAGGAATCGAACCCGACCTTTGCGGTTTTTCATTGGGGTTAGGATTGTACGCGGACCCTTTAGCTAACGAAGCGGTCAATAATAAAGCGGTTTTATAGATCTAGATGAGTTATCACTCACGCCATATCAATTACTGGGAGACAGAGAGCATCGAAACTGAAATGTCACGATGGTTGCACGTCCCTGCCTTACCCCTCATTATTATTTTCCATTTTCATACAAATACGCCAGTTTCAGTGAGTGTTGACACAACCCTAGAGTAAAACCGAAGCAATTTGATGACAACAGAGTTCTTCCAAGGCATGTATGTAGGCATCCATCCACAATCACATTGTGTGTCTGTTTTGTCAATCTTTTATCTGTTATTCTTTCACAACCGTCTGAACTCATGGAGTATTGATGAAATAATAATAACTTAGTAATGATATGTTAAAGATTTGTAGCCTATCTGAGTTTTGAAACTTGGTCTTATAACTAATAAGAACAAGAATTGCCTCGTATTTCTTAAATAAAAAATCGATTTACAATCTAAGATATCGAATAACACTTTAAAAATAAAAATGTACAATAACCGGATAATATCCCTACAGTTATAAAATTAATACAACCGAAAGTGAAACATGTTAAATTGTTTTTTAATCGTGTTCGGTTCAATACAAACAGACACAAGCTCATAATTATTCAGATTAAACAATTAAAAGGTGTTTCATTACCCGCGGTCAGTTGTCTCATTTATAAGTCCCCACCGGGCCCCACTGGTTCATTAGTTTGTGTCAAACGCATTGTTATGTGGCAAACATATACGTGTACTAGATGTGTCCATTGTTGACACGAATGCGTTTTTGATACAGCGCTATGTAATGAAATTTGTTTAGAACTTTAAACTGACTACTGAACTGATTAGTCAGGACTCAGGTCATAGTCGCTCATTGTCGAAGTTCTGCGCAAAGTATTATTTAGCTTAAGTAAATTGGACGTATTAATAATTTGCATATGTGATGGCAAATACGAGAATAATTATTCATAAACGTAGTGAACATTTTTTATGATATTGGATGGCAAACAAGCAGACGGATTTCCTTATGGTAAGAAATTCACGCCACCTAGAGACAACAAAGGTGGTAATGGTGCGTTGCTAACCTAACGCCGGGTTGTTAGGCCTAGAGCAAAAGTAAGTTTACCTGCAACCTTATACTCGAAACCGGAACACGTCAAAGGCAAGCATGTTGTGGCGGCTGGAATAGGTAAGGCAGTGGTACCAATCCGGGCAAGTGACTGCGAAACTCTGCCACCAAACAGTAGTTTAATTTAGAAAATAAAAATGTAATTAACGTAGTGTCTATTTATGTGCACTAATGTTACAATAAACATAAAACTGTGTTTCCTTGCTCGTTCGTTTTATCTATTACACTAGCTTACATTAGCTTAAACATTGTCAAACATAGATCATGCAATTATAAAAACCGAAAGTACAAATTGAAAACAAAAAGAATCGTTTTTTTTTTCAATACAAACAACTACAAGTCTATAATTGCTTAAACAATTAAAAGGTGTTCATTAATCGCAGTCAGTTATCTCATTTGTAAGTACGTACCGGACCATGCTGGTCAATTAGTTTGTGTCGAACGCCTTGTGGCCAACTTACATGTATTACTAGAAGTAATATTATTATCACAGATGCGTATTTTTATCATGCGCCATCTAACATAATAGATCGGAATCTTTATCTTAAAATCTTTATTTAAAAAATCTTACATAAAAATTGTATATCACTTTATGTTTAAAAAGACAAAAGGTAGCTTAAAATAAAATTATTAGTTGTGATTAGTTGTCTTATTTATAAATCTTTTAGTTTCAAGTTTAAATGTAGTGTATTTAAATACACAGAATTTACAAATTCATTATGATTAAAATGCTTAAAAATTAAGTAATAAGGAGAATTCCAAACCAAACCAGCTATCTCATTCTAAGGCAACCTCATCGTATCGTAATAGAAAGTTTATTCTATTAAAAGTATTAGTTAGTTAGTTAAAAAAGGCCAGTAAAGTCAAGCAACATACATAAAAAAAGAGGCGCCAAACTTATGTTACATACAATGCAAAAACATTTTAACGTCAAAACAGTTAAAACTTCTCAATTTTACCTCCCTCCCCTTGATCAAAAGCTGGTGTCCATTAGTGGTTTACAAATAATTGTAACACTACACTTGTCTCTTCCAGTTAAACATAATTAACAAATAATGACAAAGGTAAACGGGAACGAAAATTCAATTTAAATTAAAGTTTTCAACATGTTCCTATCATTGCCAATGTAATTTACCATCGAATGAAGATAGGAGAACGAGTTTAATGAAGGGCTTCAAACTGATTTATTTCAATGAGAAAATAAATTAACGCATTTTAAAATTGGTTTAAAATATTTCTAAAAGTAAACGTATTTCGACAGTAAATATTTGATGTTTTTTATTATATTTTATTATATTATATTTGACTACCCTCTCGCCCACTCAAGGAACAATCTGGTAATTTAGATTATCCAACTTGCTTAGTCAGTCATTAGTGGTAATTCTGCTATTCACAAACTAAACTTATTTTAGATGCATGCTATCTCTTTCAAATGAAACAGAAACAAAAGAGATGGAACGTTTTTGACATGTCAGATTAGTTCGAACATGTAAAATTGTGATGTTTTTAATTCTTCTTCTTTTTTTATAAATATGGCTTTCAATCGTTTTTCAAGACTTATTTAGCCAATGTCAGGAATATTCTTAATTAACGTTTTCCGAGTAATAGATTAAATGTCTATAGAAATGACGTGTACGGTTTAATTTGACAGCACTGAAAGTGTTTTGTCTCTTTCTGTTACTTTCGTAGAAAGAAGATAGCGATAACTTAAAATACAAAATGCTACAAAATTACCAACAATATATGACTCCAGTTCTTAGAGAATTCTTCTTCTTTCTTATAAGAGCTTATTTATAGTTTCGATTTTTCTTCTATAATCTCAGGTGGACTATTCTATTTTAAAAGGCTATTAGAAATATCTTTCCTAATTTTGCCCCGTATACCGCTGAAGTACGTATGCAATCCTTTATTACCTGATGTCTTCACTGTAAGGAGGTTACGACACCGAGTTTGCACCATTACAAAGATCTTGTCGGCCAGGTCAGGTTGTCCTGGTGACCAAGTTTCAACTGAGATGGCTTCTGTGCTATCTTTGTGCCACAGAGCAAAAGTAATATCGCGATGTAGAATTTGCTTGAACTTATGTGCTTAAATCGAAAGACGTAGCGTTGAATATTGATTGATTATTTTAACAAATTCTAACAAAAGCAAGTTTACCGGCTATTCTAACCTCCGAACGGGAACAGTAGGGTTACTCTTGAATCTCGATATCATGCGAATTGGAAATGGGAATCGTATATGTCACTTTAGGTACTTTTGAACACAGTATAAGGGGATTATTAACATTTAGTTACAAATAAATTCAACGAATAGGATAAAATAATTTACTATTTACTATTAACTAAATGTCAATAATTCGCCAGAATTGTGTTCAGGAGTACCTAGAATGACATATTCGATTCCAATTTCCAATAATGTATGAATCGAGCGTCGAGAGTAACCCTACAGGTCAACGGCAAGTGCTGACGTTATGGCGGCAGGAATAGATGTTACAGTGTTGGTGAGGTAACATTGAGCCTATGCTCGCCTTTTACGAGCTGCCTGAAAGAAAGGGAGATGGTCTATTCTGCAATGGAGCCCGGACCGACATGGGGATATTTGATATGTGTATAAGACAAAAGAGTTTTCATACTTATGATTCTAAAAAAACATTTAGTTGTAATGTTTCATCGTTTCCAATAATTAACAAACTAATTTGGAAGGGGTGTGACCGCAACATGACCGCTGCCGAAAACAATTAACTGACAAACTTGTCTCAAGTTTGGGACCCGTTTGCGGTCTGTGGTTATTTATATATGTAGGTCTTGCAGTTCATAGTGTCTTTGAAACTAGTGATTTCGGCAGGCATTACACGCAATCAATCAGAGATATATCTATTTGCATTTCAGTATCTACTATTTATTTATTTATTTGAAATTCATGCACTATAGTGCACAAAGGTGAACGTTGTGCTACATGACATTCTCTAGCAGTCAACCTACCTTTATTTGAAAGAATAATCCAGGTGTTTATTAAATTCATTTTAGTATCTATTTAAGGATTTCTATGTATTACAATAGTTGACTAACACCCTTAACATACGCATATAATTTCTTTGCTTTGATTTTGGATTCAATTTGTGTAAATTTTTCCAGGATATGTATTGGTTTATGTCAGGTAGAGTTTCGCAGCGACTCACCCGGATTGGTACCACCGCCTTACCTATTCCTGCCGCCATAACGTCAGGACGTCTTCCGGTTTGGAGGGTAAGGTAGCCGGTAATCTTACTTTTGCTCGAGGCCTAACATCCCGTCCTCAGGTTGGCAACGCACCATTACCACCTTTGGTGTCTTTAGGCGGCGTGAATTTCTTACTATCAGTAAATCCGTCTGCTTGTTTGCCTTCCAATTTCATAAAAAAAAAATGTATTTTTAAACATTTCATTAAGATGTGAGTGATTTCAGACATAGAACTGTTTACATAAAAAACGACAGCTGTTTCCTCTTTATATTTTATATTTTTTTATGAACTAACTTAAATTTCTTTACTTTTTTACCTTATATTTTTTATAAGAATTGAAATGTAGGCTGCTGAGTTACTCTACTTATTTTAATAATACTG
>NJDC01000065.1:35797-46653 GCA_002245475.1 Calephelis virginiensis | reverse complement strand
CATTGAATTCATTCGCATGAATAAAATTAAATTACGATATTCAGTGAAATGTAGTTAATACAGCAGATAACAGACAAATTGACAAACGCTTTATTGATAAAAGTGTACTGCGAATTTGGGTGGAATCTTTCTAACTAGTGGGCCTTTACAAAGTCATACAAATTCTAAAATTACTGTCCTAAAACTTGAAAAAGAATATGAACAGTGAGTTGGAATCATATGATGGATGATGTATATGAATGATAATTTGAAAATACATGAAATCATTGGATTTTGCACTTCAATAAAAACTGGGCAAACACATGGCGGTCCACGTGCATTGTAGGGAACATAATTTTAATATAATTATGGTGGTATAGTTGGTGGATGAGTTAGCGTACACGCCTAACTCCTCCAACCAAGGCTCGGATTCAACTCCTGAGGGGGGTAGGCGTTTATGCGATGAACTGTCTGTATTTCCAGGTCTCTTGGTGTTTAATATACTTATCACAAGTAATTCTGAGTATTAATGTCTTTGATTAACACTCGTACTACAAGCATTTAATATGTTTGCTTTGGGACTTAGTAGATTTGTGTATTTCGTGCAGTATTTTTTAATTAAATAACTTAATTTCATTATGCAATTACAGCTGAGGCAAAATGTGGAATGAATTAAAACACAAATGTACTCGTATTACAATAAATGTTATTATATTTAGCTAGTAAGAGTAAATTGTCGTTCAGCCAGACGTCCAGAATTAAGATAACCTGGAAAATCCCAATTTATTTCCCTTCGAATAATAGGAAATGCGATAAATTCTTTAAAATTTAAAAACAGACATAAAGCTCAGATACTCATGCCTGCGACAGTAAAATGGGCTATGTCCGATATCGTGGATTCCAGTGGATCCTATCAAACTTTTATTGCTACACATAGCTCTCCTGCTTCTTGCGCTCATATTAAAAAGGGACGGCTATAGAAAGGCATTATCTTTTTCTGGCATTCATTGTCGTTGCTAGTTTTATGTCCCTGGTGCATGGCATATTTTTATTGCGTCTCGTAGATTGAAAAGCTCCCGTTTTAGTACCTATACCAAAAAAGGAAGCTAGACTGTGCTACGGCTTTGTTTACATGGTAATAAAGGCCTACGAATTTACACATATTTCCCCATATTGTACCGGATACTTTGAGCAGAATAGTCTGTCTGCCTCCCAACCTATTAAGTAAAATTAAAAACCAACTAAATACACCACTGTTGATAGGATGCTGTGCAGCAACTCGCCCGTGTAGGGAAGCACCGCCTTACCTATTCATGTTTCGGTCCGGATAGCCTCCGGTACGAGCAACCAAAAGGCTTGCACACTAACACCCCAGCCACTGAATAACAACACTTCCATTATATGTATTGTGTTCACAGACCGCGTTCGTCTATCTTACATGACTGATTTTAATCAATATAACTTTTTATATTGGATCAGAACCATCAAAATAATCTAAGCTCGATTAAAATTGGTTCAGTTATTTTCCTATAACGCGATAATAATAAATAGTCAATCTGACAAAGATTTCCAAGAAAAAATCTTGTTCAGAAGTTCTGTCTACGATAATAATTGTTCTGTTTGGAGTAATTAGTAGTATATTCGGGATTCGGATACGAAACATAGGAATATGCAGGTTTTTTATCTAAAATCTCGGTACACACCACAAATTGATACGTTCGTAGATATTAATAGTTATTAGATGTACCGTATATCGATTTACCTTTTGTTTACATCAGTGTTCGCTATTGACGTGTTCCTTACCTTAGATATCAATCACAAGATAGGGGCACACTATGAAAATCTATAGTGCCTGTATAACCTCTTTGTTTCTTATTATCTAGAAAACCGCCTGTTAGTTAGCTATCTTCTGAATTAAAAAAAATATACCCGTAATATTTATATCACATCTCGTTTGTAAAAAAAATAAATTTTAGTGTGGCTGTACCCGCATTTTGCTTAGAATTTGAGAAGGACAGCTTAAATTATGATCAGGCTGCAATGATTATGAATAATATTTGAAATAACAATCACAAAAGAGCAAGTGTCTCTTATTTGCAATACTGAAAATCTCTTTTCATAAAAGGTTTTGACAATCATCTAGAATGTTTTATATTCCTATCGGAGATCAATAGAATTGAAAAATTATAATAATATATTACAATTATAATATTAAACTCAGTAAATCGAAGGTATTTTAATTACTATGTATACTGAATGTAGGTTTAGTTCTGTTGTAGGGCGGAAAAATCGATGACGATACTTGATCCCATTTCTGACAGATATTTATGTGGTAAATTGTTCTTTTATCGTATTAACACGCAAGCAAGCAGACGGATTTACTAATGAGAAGAAATACAAGCCGCTAACAGATGCCTAATGGTGGTAATGATGCGTTGCCAACAACATACTGGGTTGTTGAATTACGACAGGGGGAGGACTGAGAATATGGAGACAAATACAAAACAGTCGATCGTACCAAACCAGGCGAGTTTTTACAAAACAATCATGTTATGGTGATAATAACAAACACCGACGCTCTCTTTATACGAGGTTGAAAATTTGTCTGTTTTTAAGAAAATCCACAAGGGGTGAAAAACATCAAACCGGCTTACCTAACATTGAATTCTGAGTTTTCTACTAGAATAAGAGGGGTAGAAATATTTATGTGCAATTTAAGAAAGCGATATCTCGTAAATACTGAGACCTATAAAGATAGAATGCATCCAACTGTTCCCTATATTTTGATTTTAACTAAGTTAAAATATTTTAGATCCAGCACAGGATTGCGGTGTATATACTTTTCGAAAGGAAAAAACAATAGAAAATTGATCATCTTTTTTAATTCAATTTGTGAATTGTGTCTAATTTGTTTTAATTTGATCAATGTACGGATACCGAAATTAAAGTTACTTAGCTCTCCCTCGGGAACCCATTGAGATTTGTAATAAAACGTGACTTATTGCCTTCTTCTCCTTGGTCTATTATACGCTTATTTTTTAGTCATTAAATTCGGTTTAGCTTTTCTGATGTAAAAACGAAACATAAATACAAATGCATAATTTAGTATTTATACTATTTATGTTATTACCTGTAATAAATATTATATAATATATAAAACTCTAATGAAGATTTGTGTTTGGACGGAATAAGGATTTCTTATTTCAGTAAAATATATTAAAGAAAAGGTTCTTATTATTTTTTTTACATAAGTGAAGTCTTAAGGCTAAAAAACAAAAGACGGGTTGGAGACGATATCGCAGTCCCAACAAACATGGAAACATGACCGGCTCCAAACCAAGAAGGCTGTCGTGTCGGATGTAGGGCTATCTCTTCATTATAAACTAAAATGTTTCGATATGTTCCAGTTTTTTTTATTTTACTTAAGTTGTTCTTAATTTTACATATAATTATTGAAACGGTAAAAATATATATTAATATGGTTGTCTTTTCAAACACGGTTATAATATTTATCACCTATAATGACTACCCTTATTTTTACCCTTAGTTCTGTCGATTGATAACAACAATTTTCTGAAAATTTAGTATTAAGAATACTAAGGCAAGGTATAAATTATTTTTTGCGATTTGATCACAGGACAAAAAAAATTGGCTCAGTTATCTTATCAAATTGAATAAAAATTTTGAAGTAAAATTGTCCCCCCATATTGACAGTTATCCAGTTCACGGTACTTAACATTAAATGGAAATAGAATTAGTTTGTATAACCTAGAAAACCTAGAAAGATTACACACACATTTACTCATAAACACAAATATTTGTCCCTGTCGGGAATCGCATCCAAACCTTGTTAATAATTGTGGATATCGTTAAGCTAAACACTTCAATAGAAACAGTTTTGTACATTGACAACCCTATTTTTAAACAACGTGACATCTAGACAATGTAGAAAGGTAAAGGTTTGGAAAACATTAGCATATGATTTGTAAGGGTATTTCACATTAGTATCACCGATTGACAACAAATTAGCATGTCATTAGTAAGGCTATTTTCATTTTTATTTAACCGATTTGATGAAATATTCCTAAGAATTTAGGTGAATTTAGGTGTTTTTTTTAAAGCAATCAGCCAAAATAAAGTCAGCTGTTTTAAACAACAGTAAGTATACAAAATTCAAAAATAAAAGTGTTGGAGTTTCAGAAGAATCTCATAAAATCCTAGTATTTTTAAATCCACCCCCAGCTAGGCTTTAATTTTACGACGTTTTAAAGATTTAAATCGAATACGTTATTTCGTATTTGGAAAGTTTACTTCCAGTTTTCATTGTTATTAATGTTAACTGTTCAATAAATAAATAAATATCCCTGGACAAGTTACACAAATTGAATCTCACCCCAAAGTAAGCAAATTCTATGCTTGTGTTATAGGTGTTAGTCAACGATACTAATAAATATATACCAGAATAAATTTAATAAACACCCAGACCTGGAAATGCAGACATATACATGTTCATCACACAAATGCCTGCCCCCGTCGGGAATTGAACCCGAGCCTCATGGTTGGTCAGTGTGGTTAGGCGTGTACGCTGGCCACTCGACCAACGAGGCAAATTAACACAACAGAAATCCTCAAATAAAACAAAGTAAAGATAAACGAAAAAATATGATCTGCTGTCTTAAAACTATAGTTTTACTATCTAAACATTCAGTCATTCATATAACGAGCGATTATGACTAAAGAAATATGAAGTGGTCCGATTACTTTGCCTAGACTTATGAGACACAACATCATATAATTTGCATAGGGAAGTGCGGGAGAAGTGCTCACCCATTTTCATTTTACTTGTATTTCGAAAGACAAATAATACGCTAAAGAATTAAATTCAAGACTAAGTTTATTATTTTTTAGCTGTTAACTGCGGCTTTGTCAACGTATTAAAACGATTATACTTTCCTATACATATCTTCACGCCAAGTCCCTCACGGGGTAGGTAGAGATTATCGAGTGCCAGACCTCACGATCTTGACAAACCTGTCTGGCTTCCTTCACATTTCATACAAACATGCCAGGTTCGGAGACTCTTGATACCACCCTCGGATAATATCAACCGTGAATGTCAACCTTTTTCTCCCCGGGTACCTACATCCATCCATCCGCATTCGCATTGTATATTTGCTTTGTCAATCTTTCATCTGTCCTTCTTTCTACATAACCGAACCTGCGGAGCATGCCCTTTCGCATTTTAACACCAATACTTTCTTTCAATTCCACTCTTTCTCGGATCTCACTGTTACGAATGCGGTCAGCAAACGTAACACCACAAATTTTCCGTAGCACTCTCATTTCGACCGCATGTATCCTACTTTTATGCTTTTTCTGATATATCCAACTCTCGCTTCCATACGTTGGGATAAGCACAGAATTATGCAAAGCCAGTATAGCTTTTTGACTCAAAACCTCGCTTTGAAATGGCTTACCCAATGCTCCATTCACACTATTCTTTGCACACACTCTCCCCTCTACATCCGCGGTGTACCTTCCATCCCTGCTAAAAGCACCACCAAGATATATAAATTCATTCACTTGCTCCATCACTACATCATCAACTAAAACTCTAACATCCGCTCTGGCTTCGTCTCTTTCAAACACCATAACTTTGGTTTTCGTCGCATTCAAATTTAACCCCCTTTTTTAAAATCACCTTCCATAACTGTGACCAGTGTCTGCAGCTCAGGTGGTGAAGTAAATTATAGCATCACCTGCATAAAGCAGGCAGTTCACCACTTGATCACCCATACGCATTCCCACATTCATAGACCTACATTGGAAGACATTTGCTCAAATACAAAATAAACAAGCGTGTCGACAACACACAGCCCTGCTTGACGCTAATGTTGACATCAAACCAAGGCGATATGTTGCCGTCCACCCGCACACATGCTTTACAATCTAAATACATAGACTGCACAGCATGCAGCAAGGACCCGCCTATCCCATAATCTGGTAAAATGTTTAAGACATTTAGTTTAGTTTATTGCGTACAACCCTATCAAACGCTTTTTCGAGATCCACAAATCCGCAGAAAACCTTGTTTCTTCCTTCGGACATTCCTTGCATCCTCCTTTGAACTATGTTTTCATGCTTTTTATGCTAAACTGATCAAACTAATGGCCCTGTAACTTGTACAGTCCATGCGTGACCCTTGCCTTTATACAACGGCACGATGACCGCACACCGCCAGTCTTCGGGTACTCTACCGGTCTTCCAACATTTGTTACTAAGAACCCAAATCATATTTACTCCAGCAGTCTTACTATATTTCATACTTCTAATCGCCCATCGAACTTTTTCCATCAAAATGCCGTCAGATGCCTCCACTATTTTTGAGTCTTTTGAGTACTCAGACCCAACGGCAGCATCTTGAACATATTCATACATATCTCCATAAAATTCACTCCACCGTTTTAACAAGTCATGCGTGAATTCAAGAATATCACCACTCTTAGACTTAACTCTATTCATTCCGGAGGCAGACGAACAACTCCAGACTTCTTCACCTCCCTCCACAAGAGTTTGGAGTTCATCTCGAAGTTGTTAGTCTACCTCTCTTCTAATTTCATACTTTCACTTTCGCGCTTCTCTTTTACTGAGTGTTTGATAGTAAAAGAGAAGTGATGTATAGGTATTTGAGAAATGTGATATTCTTGCAACAACGGTACATTTCTTTCTTTAAATCTTTCATACTGTCATTCGACTGCAAACATGATATGTGTATTGGTCACAGTCGAGCCAAGCTTGCTTCTTTCTTTCAACGGAGGCTTTTACCTCCTCATTCCATCATGCGTCTCAATTCATAGACTTGTGCATCTTTGCACTCCCACATACCTCTTTCGCAACATCAACCATACCATCTTTCAAAACATTCCAACAGTCATCCACGTCTAAGTCCGGTAGGTGCACACTATCCAGCCTGTCTTGCACTTGACTCTCATACATATCCCGCGGAAATATATTGAGATATGGGGGTAAATAATCCAACGTCTAATCGATTTCTATGTTCAATCTATTCACGATTGAATCTACGAATTATAATTCAATCTGTTTTAACCATACATAATATATAATCATTTTCATTTTTATCGCTTCAATTGTTAGTCGGAATTATTCGAAAGTTCCTGGGGTAGAATGAATTATATATTGAACTAAACTTTTTTTAATTAAGCTTATGAGAATATTCATCCCATTTTTTTTATTTTAAATTATTAAATAACAAAGCCACATGTGTTTAATATGTGTTTATTGTCGTCAGTAGGTACTCTTACATGAATGCCATATTAACATATTTTTATTTTATTTTTCTAAGTATATCTAATTACCTATTTCACACGTCATATATAAAGCGCTTCTTAATACGTCGTAATTTGTAATGTTTTTGGATCCTTGAATTAGTTGTTTCTCACAAATTTGCTATTTTGCTATGCACTGTATTTAATTAATTCAAAGAGGTAAAACAAATCTCTACTATACAAACTTTAATCCCACTGGCGCCTCTTTGTCGGATTTACTTCAAATCCAGTTTCTTACATGTTTATTTTCGACGCCCTTTAATAAATTTGCGTTTTGGTATAGTGTTTTGTGTTTGCTATCTCATCAAGAGATATAAAAAATATATTTCCTAAAATAAAAATGTCTCATACATCTAGAATAGAATTTTAGCCCTCAAACCCTCTGCCGAGCGTAGACCTTTAAATGTAATGCTGATCGAAAAACCTAGTGCCAATTTAACTTTATTAAATTAAGTTAATTGAGTCACAGAATGAGACTTTTATATATTCGCTTAGTTTGGTATTTTATTTTAATGTCGTTTTATTTTACAATTTTGAAGGAAATTTAAAATAACACCTGTGCATAAATAAATATTGCATAAAGTTTTTCTGAAAACAGCGGGTCTTACGACTTAAGATCTTTTCGACATTTTGGGATAAAAACCAACTTGTAATTAAGGAACCCCGTGAAGCGATCTCACCTTGATGTCGTTTTACTTTCGTTTTGCCAGCTGCAGTTGATTCAGATATTGACGTTACTGTCTCAACTTTTTTTATTTTATTTTTAAGATAAGACAGCAAATAAGCATCCGGTTTTCCTGATATCAAGAGACAACTGCAACCGAGATAGATATTATATGGGGGTCGCTACCCCGTGTCCGAGATGTCAGGACTAATGTGTACATATAGGCTACCCTACCTTCCAAACTAGAACACGATAGTGCGAAACAACTTTGTATGGCGACAGGAACCAACAAGGTAGTGGATTGCTACCAACAATAGTCTTGTTGTGATCACCTAGGTTCTATTTTGTAGGTACAGCTCCCTCTTATAGTCCTAATTTAGATTCCTATATTGCTTAGCAACATCGCTGTAATATCTTAACCGTAATTAAAATTAAAAAGAAAATGATATCTTTTGGGATCGACTTATGCAATTAACAGAGACGCTACCTGATCCAGCAGACGTTGTTCTGCTACTTTTTAATGTGATTTTAGTAAAAAAATGGGGTGAGTTAAAAAAAAGGTATGTAAAATATGTTATAGCCGATTCTCAGACAAACTGAATATGCATATAAAATTTGGTGAAAATCGGTAAAGCCGTTTCGGAGGAGTGCGGTAACCAACATTGTGACACGAGAATTTTATATAAAAATTTTGAGTTAATGTTAGCTGAAAAATTAGTACAACAGTAAGAGATCCACTATAGTACAGATTTGGCTGTCAGTTTTACTAGTCACTGAATTAGATTTACTTTTCTCCGTCTTACGAATTATCGATCAGGTCACGTGTTCTGGCGCGAGTTAACATTTTTTAACGTTAACGCCAAAGAAGAAGAAAAATTTGTTTAAACCATTCAGGGACTGGTAAAACTGACCGCAAAACCTATCGTATAATGGCGTCTTACATTATTCTAAGTCATACGCATTTAGTTCTAGGTTCAGGTCCCAAATGATTCCCTTGCACTTTAATTAAACTAAGGTACACGTCACAAACATTAAACGTAGACGGGAGGCGGCCATTGTAAATTCCACCAACGTTTCAGTTTCATAGCTTTAGTTGGAAAACGCCGTCGGACTTTTATGGGCAATTTCGGTTCAGACGTTTTGTTATATTACCAATGCTTTTAGGTGCAACTCGCTCCGGTAAACATATGTGCAGTTTTACGACGCACTAGTTTATGGAAAATGTGTAGTAATGCCCGCGGGAGCGTTAACTGCGTACCAAATGTGCCATTCATCTTTCTTGACACATGTGCCTATGGAGAAACCACGAGATGGGATTCACAAGTGATTGTTAAGATCTCTAATATTGCTTCATTTTTAACCTCCGACTGTAAAAGGAGGGTTTTAACAGTTTGATGTGTATGAGTGAGTGGGTGAGCGTGTCTTTCTGTGGCACAATTACTCCTAAACGCATGGAATAATTTCGATACGGATTTTTTCGTTTGAAAACTGATGTGGCCTAAATGGTTCTTAGCTACTATATAGACATGTTTTATCAAATTTATTAAACTTTTTATTATTATTAAATTAATTTAAATTGTTCGTTTGTAGATGAGATATAAATTTTATAACTAAATTTTAAAGCGGTCTTAGCTAATCGAACTGATTTTATCTCGCGTTGGAAAAGAAGTGCGTTACGAGTACGACGTATAAGTAGTTGTTTGTCTGTGGCATCATAACTTCTAAACGAATGGACCTTTTCATTTAAAATGTTACGTTATCGAAATTGTTCTCAGCGATATAACAGTTTTGTTTAAACGAGAGCTATTCAACATTTTAAATTTTGTATTTATGGGCTTACATAACTTCAGTGCTACTTCAATTACATGGTGTGTTGATGTGACGAAGACATCATCAACATCATCATCATCATCATCATCATCATCATCATAAAATACGAAGCCTATTACGGGATATAGCTTTAATAATTGCTTGTAAAAAAAATATTAAAGTGATATGAACTAAATTTCCAGTTCCAATGTTTTCAGTGGAAGCTGAAAACAAGCTGAAAATGGTGGAATGAATAGTTCATTCCACCATTTTTAGCTTGTGATATAACTAAGAAAAGAAAGGATTTGTGCTTTTGAGTACTTGCATGTTCCTGGGTTAGTTAGTTTTTAAGAAAGGGTAGAGTCAATATAATTTGAAGTTTAGTCCTTTGAGAACCTGATATACGTGCGTTTCAAAAGAAAACAGATTAAGCAATAAGAACTAAAAAAATAATGTAAGGGCATTTGAAGAGGCCACAGAATTTTTTCCTATCATTTTTTTTATATGTTACAGGAAAAATACTTGAAATAGTTCCTTGAGCAGTTCCATAAACATAGTTAATCGCAAATAGGTTTGAAATTAGATAAAAAAGGGTTAGGTTTAAATTTTTTAATAATATTTTCAGAAATAGTCAATATTATTCCTGCCGCCACAAAGTCAGTGCTTGCCGTTGACGTATTCCAGTTCGGAGGGTGAGGTTTACCGGCTGGTTCAATTACTTTTGCTCGAGGCCTAACATCCCGGCTTTAGGTTGGCTACGCACTATTGCCACCTGTATTGTCTCTAGGTGGCGTAAATTTATTACCATCAGGAAATCCATCTGCTTGTTTGCCCTCCAATATTATAAGAAAATATACACATAAAAATCACCTCGGACAGGAACTACACCCGTACCCATAGCCTCAGCTGACGATATGAAATACTTAATTAAAACATCTATTTTATTATAAACTAGCCGACCTGCGAAACATCGTGACACTTGACATTATGCTTGTTTTCCCCGAAATTTTCCGTGTTTTTCTCTTCATATGAACTTTCTCCTGACTATAATTCAACAA
>NJDC01000065.1:19439-31988 GCA_002245475.1 Calephelis virginiensis | reverse complement strand
TAAGAAAAATAAACGAAAATTTTGAAAACCTCGTATCAAAGTATTACTAGCTTACTAGGTGATAGAGTTGCGCAGCAACTAGTCCGGATTGGTACCACCGCCTATCTTTGGCTGCCGCCATAATGTCAGTGCTTGCCATTGACGAGTTTTGGTTCGGAGGATAAACCGGTAATCTTACTTTTGTTCGAAGTCTAACATGCCTCTGGTTCGCAACCAGAATTATTAACCAGATTCTCACCTTTGGTGTCTCTAGGCGGCGTGAAATTTTTACCATCAGGAAATCCGTCTGTTTGTTTGCTTTCCAATACATTACAAAAAATCAAAGTGGCATAGTCTACGATCACAGAAAACAATAGTTTGAAAACAATAACTTCACGTTGTGATTGACACGTTTCCATAATGTTGAGAAGTATAGACCCGGACACAAAGGTCAGGTTCAAATAAATAGCAATGTTGATTGACAGTAATGTATCCAATGTCTGGATAAAGTATAAGTAAAACTAATACCTAAAATCAATAAAATTAGAAAATCATAAAAAAAATCACGCCTATATCCCTGAAGTGGTAGGCAGAGGCACGTACAAGTCTATTGCCAACCGGACACATGTCCAATCCCGGGCAACATTGATACAATTTATTTACAAGAATGGAATTCCACCAAGCAAAGACGATAAGAAATATAGAAACTACCGGGCAACATTGTTTATAAAAGAAAATTAAAAATATGTATATTAATTTTTTTTTGTTGCCTGACCCG
Source organism: Calephelis virginiensis (assembly GCA_002245475.1). Lineage (NCBI taxonomy): Eukaryota > Metazoa > Arthropoda > Insecta > Lepidoptera > Riodinidae > Calephelis > Calephelis virginiensis. The sequence continues at coordinate 31,231 of NJDC01000065.1, read as the reverse complement.
GAAATCGAACCCGGGACCTCAAAACGTCAAGTCCAACGCCAAACCGTTAGGTCACAGAGGCGATTAAATCAACAAAATATACGGGTATTATTCAACTTAATTAATTCACAGAAATAAATGTCAGTCCCACGATCTGTTATAGGAATCAAAACCCAGCCGCAGTAGGGTTCGTACACGTTAAGATGTCATTTGTTAGATCTGTAACTAGCTGTATCCGCGACGTCGTTCGCGACAGTCTGCAGCGAACACTGGCCCGATTTCTATTAGTAAATCGATACGAGCCAATCGTAATAGAGAGATAAACTTTGACATTCATAAGTTTAATATGGTTGGAATTTATTGCAACGTCCAAAATCCAGCTTAAGATGACCTGTACATTTACGTTCCGAAAAAAATACGGAACTATCCTTGCAGCACATTCAATCAAACAAAAAGAAATAATAAAATCAGACTACGCTGTAATGAGTTACGGCCCAATCAAATTTTGACCGCCTCGTTGGTCGAGTTGCTCGCGTACACGCCTAACTACGCCGACCAACCGCGAAGCTCGGGTTCGATTCCCGACGGGGGCAGGCATTTGTGTGATGAACATTTAGATGTCTGCATTTCCGGCTCTGGGTGTTTATTAAATTTGTTCTTGTATCTATTTAAGTGTTTCTATGTATTAGTATTGTTGATTAACACCCTTGACACAAGCATATAATTTGCTTACTTTGGGGTTAGATTCAATTTGTGTAACTTGTCCAGGAATATTTATTTATTTATTTATACCTGTTCCACGGGATAAAAAGTCCCCGGAACATAGAGCAATATAACAAAACTTTCTACTTGAAGGATCGACTCCAACTAGTTCATTATGCACCACGTCGCGATTTGTTTTTTTTTTCTATGGTTCTGAAGTGTTCTCACATATATGTTATCAACATCCTACTTGTGTTTTTTTGTGTTATACTTGACTAGCTGTTCCGGTGAGCTTTTTTTTATGATATTGGAAGGCAAACAAGCAGACGGATTTCCTGATGGAAAGAAATTCACGCCGCCTAGAGACACCAAAGTAGTAATGGTGCGTTGCCAACCTGAGGCCAGGGTGTTAGGCCTCAAGCAAAAGGAAGTTTACCGGCTACCTTACCCTCCGAACCGGAACACGTCATGACGTTTTGAATTTGAATTTGAGTTATGGCGGCAGGAATAGGTAAGGCGGTGGTACCAATCCGGGCGAGTCGCTGCTAAACTCTACCCGCCCGTTCAGTTTCTGTTGAACGGGATAAAATGTACCCTATGTCCTTCTGCCTGTTCTAAGCTAACTCTCATCAATTTTAACCTATTAGCCTTAGCCATTATTGAGTTACAAATAGTGTCACTAGATAATACATGAATGTTAAATGACAACATTTTAAATCATTGGTCGGATAATGATAGAAAATTGGATCACTTAGGAATCATGACCTATCTCTCCAAAACAAGAACCATCAAAATCGGTTGTCTATTGACCTAGTAATCGCGTAGCAAACATACAAAAAAAAGGTATAGTCGAATTGAGAGTCTCCTTTTTTGGAGTCTGTTAAAAAAGAAGAAAATGAAAATCGTTTGTAAATAAAAAACAAATAGACTACGATTTTTTACTTTCGTAGCAAAAGTCTACGAATACAGAAAACAATAGTGTAATCCGTTGTCATGATTGTCAGGTTTTCATAACGTAGAGAAATGTACAGTCAACATGAAATAAGGACTCAGTTTGCGGCCGAAAATTTGGTCACAACTTCGACTGATCAGTATATTTACCGTGATGGTGTAATTTACAGATTATGTTAGGTAATTATCACCAAGATTTAAGTTGTTGCTATCATAGAATTGACAGCTTTCAAAATATGAGAGACTGACGGTCTAATGTAAAACTGCATATTAATTCTCATAACGTTGAACTTTTTTAGTAGCAGATATAAATGTTTTTCAATTTATTTTTATTAGCGAAACTCGTACAAAATTTAATTCTAATACGGATATTGATTAAATAAAGCATATTTTGTATGTAAACTATAGTATGATTCCATCCTAAAGACATTGTAATAATAATAAATAAATGTTCCTTGACAAGTTGCACAAATTGAATCTAACCCCAAAAAAAGCAAATTATATGCTTGTGTTGTGGGTGTTAGTCAACGTTTCTAATTCATAGGAATACTTAAATAGATACCAGAATATATTTAATAAACACCCATATCCCGGAAATGTTCATCACATAAATGCCTGCCTCCGTCGGCAATCGAACTCGCGGTTGGTCAGTGTAACTAGGCATGTACGCTAGCCACTCGACTAACGGCGGTCAAAGGTTATAACGTCCCTTTTAAACGAGAAGTCATTAACTCGAATTATTATTTTTTAAAGTCTTTAAATTTGCCATTTTTTTCTCTTCAATCGTCATATCGATAGCTATTGCAGGTTTGTTTTGATTTCGTGAACTCACTATTTATTTATTTTTTTGGTTTTTAAACAAGACTTAATTTTTTTTTTCTTAAACGGCCATACGTTTCCTTCATAATATGTATTCATGTAGAGATTCGTTTTGGCAAATAAGCGTTATGAATTTTAGGTTTTTTTTTTAAATTGAAAACTTCTTAAACTAGGTTTGAGCTAAAGATTTTTCATTTTAGGGTGACGACAGTGTCTCCTTTCTCACCACTTTTATCAAAATTATCGTGTCCCTGTTTGGAGAATAGGATATCTAGTATTTTTTTAATATGAAGATGTTAATTTCTTCGACTGTACAACTCCCAATTAGGATGTTGGAGTACAGCGCGGCAAAAACATCATAAATAGAATTTTACGAGATTCTCGGATGGGTGCCAATAAACTCCGCGTTTAGTGCTGGCTTCGCACAGTTTAAAGGCGGCTTAGCGTCCGCGGACAATTAAGTGCCAACAATACGGCGTTAGACGTATAATGTTCGCAACTCGCTAACGTTCGCCACGTTAGACCTGTTTATGGGGAATTCAGGTGTTTGACTTCGTATTGATGTCTTCTTGAATTTAATCCCGCGTTTTTATCCGTGCAGGGTACTAAGTCAGAATGCTAAGCTCTATGTTTTCCTCATGTTGGTTCCTTATCCGGCTTTATTGACAAATATAGGTCAAGAGCTTACCTACCAATGATTTTGAAAGATTGCTAAACTTTGTCTACCCTGTATGTTTGCACAAAGGCGGGGTTTTTGGTGTCTTCATGGGTTTCATTGATGGTACAGGCCTACTGTCAACTCCACCAAGCAGAAGTTTGTAAGAAATTAGCGTTGAATTCCTGCTACCACAAAGACAGTGCGTCTTTGGTATCCATAGCTTATTATTTAAAAATTGGTCTGCTTGTTGATATTTTTATGATTGACATTTTAAAAATACATGATACAAACATTTGCCTCCACAACCAAAAACTCTGGAACGCTTTATTCGAGTCTTCTAACGCCACAAAAAACATAAAGAAGAAAAGTTAAATGACAAACAGATAACCCGATGATAAGTGTTTGGCAAAGTTTCAGAAACTTCCTTTAAATACTCTTATTTAGAAATGTTATTCGTTTTTGCTATTTTCGAAAAAGCAACTAATTAATACTATTACTACTACTTTATTATAACTTAATTTGTTATTATCTATATCGATTCAAAATTGGCGAAGTATTCGCTTAGCAAACATAAAAGTCGAATTTTAAACTTCTATTTAAAGGAAGTCAAAAATCCAAAAAATAAAACGTTACTTTTGCACGCTAATTGAAAATCTGTGCCCTACATTACGTAGATGTATTATCAAACATCAATAAAATAATGTGTTTAAACTCTAGGCGTGTTATTTTATTACTTCAACATTATTTAATACATATTGTTCTGACGCGATATACCCTGCAGCTAAGATTGCACAGAAATTTAAAAGCATCTCATTAAAGACTTGAATAAAACAAAGGGAGCAATATAAATATTCGTAATTTTCATACTGATATCTTAAGAAAACAAAAGCTTTGCGATATTACCTTTGATAGCTAGCGTTCCTTAATGTATTGGTCATATTTATTGGCTCGGGGAATAACTAACATATAGGTGTAACATATTTTAATTTAAGTGTTTAAAACTGTACCTACATTTTAAAGCCCATTTTTAAGCATATTACACACGAAAGAGTTTTAGATTTAGCTATCTAAAAAATACAACCAGAAATAGGGCACAAAGCTTGAAAAGATTAATGCTGTAGTTGTTGAGAACGGAATAAAAAAGTCTATAATATGTTACGATTAAATTTCGATGGTTAGTCAACGACTAGTGAAACGTACTCTATACGTTGTACTCCTTTCCAAGTACGAGTTACAGGTGGATTTGCTGGAGAGCATTCTCCCACTTTCAGAGCGAATTATTTCATTATCTTGCTTAAGTACAATGGTAGGCCGCGTACGAACATCATACGCGTTGAACGTACCTTATTTTTATCAGGGTTGCTCTGTTACAGGGCATGACACTTCTAATTGTATGTCATTGCCACGTATTCTGGCATCTCTGCATATTTAGGTTCATGGATATTTTGTGTCCTTGACACACTATTTATGAAAACTAACAACACGTTCTGGTTTTGCATGGGTGGACATATTTCTATTTTCTCCTAGTAGTAATGTAGCCTATGTTCATCAGGAATAACGTCCTATAGGAGTAGTGCAAAGTGGTACCGTAATTTCAAAGATTATTATTAATTAGAAGCAAAAAATTGAATATTTCCTGTTTTTAATATTTATAATTTTATAGGTGTAGGGACGTGACGACCCCATCGACCACTGGTGGGATGGTCCAAAAACTTGGGGTTTTTGAATTGTTCCACTAGTGCAATCAGTCACCTTTCCGAGTGGTAGTGCCATGCTGTTTGCTTGTATGGCTGCATCTTAATGGGCCGGCACGTCCGGGGACGTACCACTCTCTCACTTAAGACCGGCGTGAAGTAGCGGCGTTGCTGCTGCGTTTCGCCTGGTTGGTGAGAGGCCCTGATGCCCACTCCCCCTCCCCCCCTCATATTATAATGGAGCCGATAAGTCAAAGTTTTAATGAATTAGCCGATAAGTCAGGGTGGTACCCTGGGGATTAAAACCACCTGCATTAGTGGTGGAGACCAATCCTCCCCTGGTGTTTCTAATTTAGAATCCGCGGATTCTAACCAGGAAACGCTAGGTGGCCCCACGTACTATGGGGGGGAGGGGCAATTTGCGCGTAAAATTAAATATGTTCGAGGCAAGCAGGGCACAAAAATTTCGGAACCCCTTCCACGCTCGTTGTGGATTTCTGCAATATTAGAGGAATACACTCCAACTTGAACGCCGTCCACTTTCACCTGGAGACAGCAAAGCCAGCCTTGCTCTTTTTGACTGAGACGCAAATATCTTCTCCGGCTGACACATCGTACCTCTCCTACCCGGGGTATAAATTGGAACATTCATTTATACCTCGGGCTGGCGTGTGCGCTTTCGTCAGAGAGTATATTTGTTTCCGGCGCCTCGGCAATCTTGAAGGCAAAGACCTGTCTATTTTTTGACTGCGCGTTGACTGCATAGACCACCCGAGTGTCTACGCGTGCCTGAACAGGTCACATAGCGGCAATGCCGAGACAGATCGGCTCGTTGAGCACATGCAAATGGCTTCTGATTTTGTATCTGAGCAGATCCCATCCGCGGAGATCGTGATTCTTGGTGATTTTAACGCTCACCATGCTGATTGGCTTGGTTCACGTTCCACCGATCATGCGGGAAGATCTGTTCACGACTTTGTTCACGACCTATGATCTCACGCAACTAGTGACTTCGCCCACGCGAATCCCAGATGTGGGGGATCATACGCCTTCACTGTTAGACCTTCTGCTGATCTCTCACCCAGAGAACTATAAAGTCTCTGTCGATGCCCCTCTTGGATCCTCTGACCACTGCTTAGTCCGGAGTGCAGTGTCCATTCCACCCTGTGTACGGCTAACACCATCGGGCCGACGTCGAGTGTGGCATTATAGGTCAGCAGATTGGGACGGGATGCGATCTTTTTTTGCGTCTTACCCATGGAGGAAGAATTGCTTCTCGCTGCATGATCCAGACATCGCGCTGATGCTGTCACTGATGTGGTGCTGCAGGGTATGGAACTTTATATTCCGTTCTCTTCAGTGCCTGTTGGTGGCAAATCCCAGCCTTGGTTTAATAGTCCCTGTAAGATGCCACTTAACCATAAGCGGAAATGCTACCAGGCCTGGGCCACGGCAGCGAAGTCTTGCGACGAAAACACCAGCTTAATTAAAAAGGATTATAATTCTGCCTCTAGGTCTTGAGCTATTGCTAGGGCGAAGTCCGAGCGCATTGGCAGAATTGGCGAGAAATTGGTCCGCTTACCTTCGGGAACAAGAGCGTTTTGGTCTCTCGCCAAGACTGTCCAAGGAAATTTCGCGAAGCCATCTTTACCATCTTTACACCGGAGTGATGCCTTGCTGGCCCATGATGCGAAAGAGAAGGCCGAAGTTCTAGGCTCATTGCTGCACGTCGCAACAAAAGGAGACACAATAGATGAATATTTCTGCGCTGACGAATGGGAATCCATTTCAGTTGGACGCGGTACTGCGATACGTGATCGTATTTGCAAAGGCCGTAAATAAACCGAATGCAAAGATTTTGCAATCGCTCGAGCTCATTTAAAAGTTCCTCAGTGGCATCCGGATAGCGGGAATCTACGTAATCTAAAATTGGTAGTATAAGGGAAGTCATAAGGGATATTTTAGTTTTTAGAGGAAGTAAGTTTTGGAAGGGTTTAAGAGAATGGAGAGGAAAATAGCCTTTTTTGCTGATTCTGTTAACATGAGAGTCCCAGGAAAAATTTAAACTTAAAACTACTCCTAAATTAGTAAAGTTATTTGACATGGCGATTTTGATGTTGTTATAAAGAATGGGTGGGACGTTTGTAAGTAATTTAAGTTTAAAAAAACTCCCAATAAACATGGCATGAGATTTTGATGGATTTACTAAGAGACCAAAGGATTGCGCCCATGAGTGAATATTTTTAAGATCTAGATTAATTTGAATCGGTCCAGCAGTTTTTGAGTCTATTCGTTACAAACATCTAATAACACAAAAATACAGATCTTTCTCGTTATTAATAATGTAAATATGTAATATTTTTTAACATACAAAATCTCTTACCATGTAAGCAGAGGGTATCGACTGCCAAATGTCACGATCCTTATAGACCAGCCTGGCTTTCTCCACATTTATTACCCTTTTCATATAAACCAGCCAGGAGACTCTTGACACCACCCTCGGACAAAACCCTGAGTGATTTGATCGTGGAATGTCAACCTAGATCTCCACGGGTAACGACATCTATCCACACTCGAATCGTATACCTGCTTTATCAGTCTTTAATCTGTCATTCTTTCGACATGACCAAACCAACGGAGCATGCCATACCTATCTCATTTTAATTATAAAACTTTCCTTTTAATCTCACTCTTTCTAGGACCTCACAATTACGAATGCGGTCAGCGAGCATTTTCCGTAGCGCTGTCATTTCGACCGCATTTACCCTACTATTATGCTTTTTCTGACAAGTCCAACGCTGGCTTCTATGCAATAGCGTTGGGAGATGCACAGAATTAGGCAAAGCGAATCTAGCACCTTAAAAAAATGCAACTTCAGTAATATTTCTCCAAGGTTTCATCCTCATGTATATTTTATGTCTTGGTTTACAGATAGGTAAGGGTCTTTGTAAATTTGTTCAGGTTTCTATTTAATATATCTTGATAAAACTTCCTATTTCAAAAGGATCACAAAACACAGACCCAATAAAGGAACGCTATAAAACTGCTAGACATATTACGTTGCATTACCGGGTAATGCGTTTTCGCGAACTAATCAAAGTATGTAGTTAGCTAAAAAGTCACGCGCCTGCGCTCACTGAGAGCAAGTCAGCTCGTAAAACCAGCTCCACTTTACTGCCATCGAATTTCGAAGTGTTGCCATAGCGAGCCTTTATTTTTAAAGGTTTTAAAGGAAAACTTCTTTTATGACCGAATGCGCTTTCAGTATTCCAAGCGTAGATTTTATGAGTCCGGCTGTCGGGTAATTAATAAGTTTTTCATTACTTCTGTCACACCCTCGGACATTGGATTTCATTTTAAAAAAGCTCCTTAAAGTTTTAATGAGAAAAGAATTTTGTATTTTATTTTCTGTTGAGTAACTGTTGTGACTTGGTGTTGATGGTATTTAGTTAAAAAGATAACCAATTCTTTTAGTCAAAAAAGCTGTTGAGTAACTGTTGTGGCTTGATGTTAAAGGTCTTTCGTTAAAAAAAATAACTAACCCATTCAGGCAAAGAAGCAGTTGGTCCGGATTGGTATTACGAGAGAGAAATTGCAAGAGACTTACTGAATTATTTCATAAGGTCGTCACATCCCGGTGCTAACAAAAATTGTAGTGGATATAAGTATATTTTTCATCTGCTTAGATAACATTCTTTTTTTCTTTTGTTTTGGCTGTCCAAACCTGCGACCTGCGACCTGCGACCTGTTTGTTTAACCTGCGACTTTCGTTTGGCACTGTTCAACTTTGCTTATTGAATTTTTGCACTTAATCCATAGTTATTGTGTTTTTTATTTATTATTAATTACGTGGTTAATTATATCTCAAAGCAGAATTACTTAGAACTATGTATACATTCTAAATTCTTGTTGATAAAATTCACTTTTTTAATGGCCATAACTTCTGTTACGATATTTTGATTTTAACACCTGGTCAGAAATTCATATGACACTTTTTTCTTTCTTAGTTTTATCAAAATACCTATAGAACACGTTATAACCAGTTTTCATACACATATGATCACAATATACTAACACTTGGTTGTGGTTAGCCGCTTGATTGCATACAAAATTAAAGAAAACATACAGTCAAATTGATACCCTCCAACATTTTGTTGCCAATTAAGAATATGTGCTGAACGATATCATTCACGTTTAGCAAATATTTCGAATACAGGGACACATAGGTTTGTTTCTACTATAATTCCTAGTGAAAATAATTGATATATTTTCGCAAAAACGTGGACAGGCACTTCTTTCTTCTAGACTTTCCATAAGTGGGCTGAAATTCACTGTACCGATTTGTAATTTTATAAAAAGCTTTTTATTTTAATAGTACCTACCTACTTGCCTTCCATTCCAAAAAACTTACATAATAAACTACTATATAACGGACAGAACTATAGAAAAACGTAAAATAATATTTACATAATAACGTTACAATGAAGGCCCAAGTGCCTACGGTAAAGTTTGAATTATACGCGACATTAGCAATTATACGTGATTATACAATGTCAATCGTAAATTTTATAATTATCTTTTTACAAGGAAAACATAAAAACATTAATTAACTACACAAACGACTGGAGATCACGATTTTATATCTTTATTCGATATGTGAATGTTTTTGATATATTAGTATACGATGCACCTAATATTTTCCAATTAAAATGACATATATATTTTTTTATAGACTGAATGTTTCCGGAACTTTCGTTTATAAAGTACATAAAAAACATGCTATAACAATAAAAACGTATAATATGTAGTTGCAGTTTTATACAAACTTTCATCACCAATGTATCTTTGGGAGTTTATTTAAAGAAAACGTAAGTATCTTAAGTTTGACCCGGGTTTCTAAATGTAAAAATTTCATTTAAATTGGCCCAGGGGTATATTTTATATATATTTATTTTCAAATAAATTCACATTGAATCATGTTCACATTTTATTAACGGATTCATATTTTTTTGGGATTACGGAATGAATGTTTATTTTATTTTAATTAATCTGAATGGTTTATATTATGGGTGTATGCGTCTGGCAGACCCCAAAAAATTGGAGGTTATCAATTTGACTATCTCTTTTGTATGTTGGAACGAAGTTCCTTATTGCGCGTTGTGAAAGGGGGCTAGACGGAAAAAAATCTCACGAAAAGTTGTAACGACACTTTTTGCTATAGTAAGCTATTGTAAGCTGTGCAGCGTGCGCATGTTTCTCTGTCTGTCTCTCTTTTTCTCTTATAGAAAGCAAGAAACTTTGTTCCATCCGGGTGTCCTTTGACACCTCTCAACTTCTTTTTACGCTTTTAGATATTTTGATGGTGCTCTTTTCGAAAGGTCATGATTCCTAGGTGATGGCGTATAAACATTTTATCAATATTTGCCATATGGTTTGAGTTAGCGTACTTATTTTATTAATGCTTAAACAATTATGTACCTCGATGACGTTAAAATGAAATTGGCTTCGGGTTTTTGCAGTTTTACTGCGCTTGTATAGTTTCTATAGTTGTTTAATCGTTTTCAAAGGCATGCCTAATCAAACAAATCAGACCAACATTGATGCTCAAAGCATTTTTATAGTCTCGAATATCTTTCCCTTATTAAGTTTCAATAAATCTTGAGTTAACAGAGACGTATGATAAAAACAAAGTCGTTTCACAGTTCACAACCGATACCGCCTAAATTTGATTCTTATCATATTGTACTTATAGTACTAATATTTAAATTATGCGCTTTGGCTTTTACACTATTTACTCTTTATACTTCTATTTTTGATTGGCTGACCTAATCTAAATTTAAGCGAAATGATTAATTATGTTTAATAACAACTCTATATAGATATCATTAAAAACATTCGGATTTCCAAAGCTTGACGAATATAGGCGAAGCGCATAATTTAAATAGTATTAAAAAAATGACATTTATGTCTCTTAGTATTCGGAGAATAAATAAATTAAACAAATTAACCTAACCGCCAAACATGCAAAGCGGTTAATCATTTTTTGAGTGTCATCAGAGATGTAATAATAAACAGACCGATAACTGACTGACTGATTAGCGTACGATGGGGTCGTCACATCCCTAAGCTAAAATGACTTTACAACATTATAAGTTATTTCAACGCGGAAACATCAGTTGAACAATATAACGGTTCAAACTACAGTTGCTTAGATCCGGTAACTGTAATTACTTCTCATCCGGCGGGGTCAGAGGGTTATGCAAACGGTGTTAATATGTTCCTACATTTATTGTCTATGTATTTCATAAGAACACAACTTCGCACACGATTTCCAACAATTTTTTTTGTATTTTTTTCTATAGACATAGATACCTCACAGAATTGACGCCTTTTTTTCATATCCGGCGGGGTCAGAGGGTTATGCAAACGTTGTCAATTTATGCCTTCTTTCATTGTCTGTGTGTTTAATATAATCACAACTTCGCACACGAGCTCCAAGTATTTTTTTTCAATTTTTTTCTATAGACATAGATACCTCACAGAATTGACGCCTTTTTTTCATATCCGTCAGTATCAGGAGGTTATGCAAACGGTGTAAATATATGCCTACTTTCATTGTCTGTGTGTTTAATACAATCATAACTTCGTACACGAGCTCCAAGATTTTTTTTAATTTTTTTCTATAGACAAAGTTACCTCATAGAATTGCCCCATTTTTTCTTATCCGGCGGGGTCAGGGTGTTATGCAAATGGTATTAATATAGCCTACATTTATTGTCTATGTATTTCATAAGAACACAACTTCGCACACGAGCTCCAACAATTTTTTTTGTATTTTTTTCTATAGATTTGTATACCTCACAGAATTGACGCCTTTTTTTTCATATCCGGCGGGGTCAGGGGGTTATGCAAACGTTGTCAATCTTTATTGTCTGTGTGTTTAATATAATCACAACTTCGCACACGAGATCCAAGTATTTTTTTTTTAT
>NJDC01000065.1:0-18294 GCA_002245475.1 Calephelis virginiensis | reverse complement strand
CATCGGTTGTCGGTTCTGCGAGCAATGTGGCCTGCCCATTGCCACTTCAGCCTGCTAACTCTCTGAACTATGTCGGTTACTCTCGTTTTCTTGCGGATCACCGAATTACAGATCATATCTCGCAGAGAAACACCGGGCATAGCTCTCTCCATAGCACGCTGAGATATATATAGTACATTCATATTTATATAATACATATCTTAAATAGAAATTAAATAGTAAGTAAATAATTAAAATGACTAATTTAATTAATAACTATTAAAATATTTGCACACCACAAGTTAGAAGTTGTAGAAACGCCTAAATAATTTTGTAACATTTTGTAACACTCATATTCCTCAAATAAATAATTTTTCTTCTTCTTTCTTCTTTACACCAAGTCCTATGCGGGGTATGCAGAGGGTGTCAAGTGCCAAGTTTTTCGGTTTCGGAAACTCTTGATTATTTTAATTATGTTTGTATGTGCATATAGTATTTTGTAGATCTCGATCATAACATCAACAAAATTTGTGGCGTATAGTAAATATGTCGATAATTCGTTATGCGCTTGTGCATACAATGTAATACGTGACCTTGATCGACCGTTCATGTAGAAATAGAAACTTTACGCGTTTTCCTTCCGACTATGTTTGTGTTATTGGCAATGTAGTATTTATGTTTTTAAACTTGTCTCCTTGATTGAAGCGTTGATTGAGATTAGCGCACACGCTTATCATAACTAAATTTCTCGAGATTCGGGTTCGAATTCCGGCAGAAGCAGGCATTTGATGATGTGCATAGATGACTAATTTTGATTACTATATTTATGAATCTATTATTTTAATGTATATAATATATATTGAAATCGTTGATTCTATAACACAAGCATATTACGGGCTTATTTTGAACTTAAGTTCAGATACATAATTCGTTCAATTTGCACAGATCTGGCAAAGAAGAGTCTTCGAACATAAATGCTTTGATACATTTAAAAAGGAAACGAACCTCATTCTAGAAATGCTAATGCCTTGTTAATGAATCAAAAGTAAAAGTAAAGTAAAGTATCTTCACGCCCATATCCCCGAAGAGGTAGGCAGAGGCACAACCAGGGTACCCACGAAATCAGGGTTAATGAATCAAGACTTAAAATTATGTCTATAAATAAGTTTAGTGGTGTCATTTGGAATTATTCTGTGATATTAATTATAAATGTGCGAAATGCGAAACTCCTGACATTTGTTGAAAATCTTACATCCTAAGAATACGCCTTTACCGTCTATTTTAATTTTACAAAATTTTTATCAAAGATGCCTTAAACTATTTTCACATTATTGTATTTAAAAGGAAGTCAATTTGCTAATTGTGATCAGTTAAAAATAATCCATATTGAATTTTCTTGAAACTCAACAATATATGATATTTAAAAAGCAAATTAAGTTATTTTATTCACAAGTGTTTTGTTTTTAATGAGATATACCTATTTGACTAGAGAACTCATTTTTACGACAGACACAACTTTATATGTATTGGAAAAAAACTTAAATTATGAACCGATATGATTTGATATGTTGTATAGGTATTAGGTATTGTATTTCTACCTGGCTAGTCTAGATAGATATTGCAATCTTGCCTTTTCTTCTGATCTTAACGCCATAAAGCATTTTTATTTACAACTAGCTGTCCCGGCGAACTTTGTTCCACCCGTTCTATTTATATGGGAAAACTTTTCCTACTTTCGTCGCAGTTTTCTTTTTTCTTATCTTTTTAACCTTCTCTGGAATTCTACACATAATTCAAAATCAAAATTAGCCTAGTCGGTCCAGCTGTTTTTGAGTTTTATGGTGACTAACGAACAGCGATTGGTTTTTATATATAAGATGATATCATAACACCAAAAACTTTTGACATCTTAAATACTATCTTCTGTTTTTTAAGAGCTCATACAATTGACGTCGACTGCGCTTTTGCGCTGCGCAACGTCGTCTGTTCCAGAAGATAAATAAAATCATGACTCCGCTTGTTTAATCTCTTCTATTTTTGAAGTTATATTTCTTTAGGTGCTTTACGAAAAAATGATGGTTGTGAAATTTTAAAATCCGTCACACAAAAGTAACAAAAGAGGGTGTAATTTTAAGATAGCCGCGCATCTGGTGTGAAGTTGTCTGCTTTATTGTTATTCACACATGAGATTGATATATTTTTAGTTACAGATTTTTTTATTATTTTTTCAAGTAGGCATAACGTTTCACGCGCGTACATAAGTAAACGCACCCATCATGGGATAAGACAACAGGAACGCCGCTTTCCTGATGGTAAGAGACAGTAATGGCCTATAGACACCACAGATGTTATATGTGAGTTGGTGGACAGTACCAAATATTGACATTATAATGGCAGTAATAAGAAACACTGCTACACAGCACTCTACTGCAAGTGGCATAGGTAATAACCCATTTAACCTATGCTCAGCATTTATCAGCTACCAGGCATAGAATTCGATCGTCTATTCTACCTCGGAAACCCGGACCAATTCGGGGAAAATATAGACTGAACAGAAAGAACACTATTATTAATTTCCATATCGAAACCAATACCAATAAATAGGTTTGCATATAAATAAAGGTCTTTGTAGAAGTTATCTACTAATTATAATTTATCTCGCGAATGTCGTATAACTTAACCTCCGACTACAATGTCAGACACAGAGCCAGTGCAGTGTTGATAGAGATAGGATTTATCGTGCAATGTATACTGTTCAAAATTAAAATATATGCTTTTAAAACATTTAAGATACTAGCCAAACATTTTAAGGTACTTTGTATCATGAACACAAATCAAAGATACCATAATTTTTGTTATATACCAGATTAGCAGCTTCAAAATTAGACAATCTTGAATTTTTTTGAAATTTTCTTGCATAGGTACAACTAGGGCAACCACGACTAGGCGAATACACTAAATCATTTTAAGATAGATAACAAGCCTATCGCCAACCAGGCACGTATCCTATGCCGGGCGACGTTATTTTTATTAGATAATTGGTACACATTTTCTGTTTTTTTTCTGTCTCGAACCCGAGCCATCTAGACGGAACGCTAGACCACAGAGAAGATTATATTAACCCAAAAGACGACCCTATTACATGCTTGGTACAGTGACAGCTTAGTTTTAGCAGTATTAAAAAATATTGTCAAAAGAAACACAATTCTAGTGTTTCTTTTGACAATATTTTTAAGCTGAATATTATAAGTCAAAGTTTTTATATCTATAATTTTATCTACTTTGACCCCTTAATTACTTCAGCTTTTTATCACTTGTGTTAATAAATATGTTCTTTAAGCGACTACGTGGGTGATAATTGATAATTCTGCACAATGTGCACTCTTGTTACAACAATATTGTATAATTGTATTCAGTTTCATATCACTTTTACTTTTAAGCAACTTTGACTTAAGGAGTTTATACGTTCGGATCCTATTTTTTTATGTTTAGAATAAATTTCTTCGTAATTTCTAAACGATTGTAAAAACTCCACATTTGAAATAGCGTACTTCCGAGATAGTTCCATTATCACCAAGTTTGAATCTGATGTTGGAATTTAGGGCAAATCGAGAAATGTACTCGATTTTGGTGTACTTAGATAATATTATTTTGAAATCAAAGTTAGTTTTTGCTTTTTAATTATGCACTTTAATTATAATTTAGTTACTTTACAGCAGTTGTCAATAGTTTTTACTATTTTAAGCTATCTACATGTTGTTTTAATTGAATTATAAGGCAAGTAACCAGGCAGATTTACTGACGACAAGAAATTCGCTTCATCTAACATGATTTACTATACAAGTGTGATGTTGCGTTGCCAATCTGAAGCTGCGAGGTTGTCACTTGCGTCAAGGACGTACACAGTTTCCGGGGAGGGGTACCTAATGACATGTAAAAGCTTCTCGAAAATAAATAGAAATGTATTAATAAATTTAATGACAAGAGTCATGTTATGGTCTGGAGGGTAGGGTAGCTGATGTACTTGCATAATAGACCTAACATCTTGACCACACAGATAACAGATTTCCCCGTGTTGGTTCGGGCTTCATAGCAGAAAAGACCATCTGCCTTTCGGGCAGGCAGCTCGTAAAGGCGAGCATTGGCTTACCGTCACTAACACTGTGACATCCTACTAGGTGGTAGAGTTTCGCAGCGACTCGTCCGGATTGGTACCACCGCCTCCTGCTGCCATAACGTCAATACATGCCGTTGATGTGTTCCGGTTCGAAGGGTAATGTAGCCGGTAAACTTACTTTTGCTATACCTAAGATCCCGACCTCAGGTTGGCAACGCACCATTACCAACTTTGGTGTCTCTAGGTAGCTTGAATTTCTTACCATCAGTAAATCCGTTTGCTTGTTTGCCTTCCATTATCATAAAAATAAAATAAATAAAAAATAACACGTTTGGGAAGGTCCATATCCCCAGGAACATCCATTTTGATTTTATTCCGTAAAGCTTGCCATCTTTGTTATATTCCGAAACCCAAACTACAGAGATAAACACTAACGTTCACGTGTCCGTAATTATAAAAGTGGTCATGGTCACGGTTTTAGCTGCAATGATAGAATGATCCTATGTTCTGCTATGTATTTGATAAATTTTGTAATTCGCCCAGTCAGAAAAATTCTGTCATTTATAATAGGATAAATTTATGTACAATGTACACGCGAATAAGTGAATGACTAATTTGAATAATCATAATTTATCGCGTTCGTAACACTGTTCGGTAGTTCAATATGCTATTAACTTTACGATACACACAAAAACGCTACGGACACGAAAACGCAAGGTTTCGTGTACAACTATGTAATTTACGAAATGGTCAATTGTGTAGTTTTTTCTAAAACCTACCACCTACCTACCACATTCACATTACACCGTATCACATTGTGGGACTTAGTGTCTTCAGATAGTCGAGGGTACCCTGGAAATAATTACATCTTCGGCGATAAGTGTTAAAAGATACTTTTTGTTTTTTTGTTTTTACTTATCGCCTCTGTGGTCTAGCGGTCCGGGTGTTGGACTTGACTGCATGAGGTCCCGGGTTCGAATCCCGGGTCGGCCAACAAAAAGAAAATTGGGTTTTTCCAATTTTCTATTAAAAAAATGTAGGTCGGGATTGGAAATGTGCGCGGTTGGTGATAGGCTTGCCACCTATCACATTGTGGGACTTAGTATCTTCGGCTAATCGTGGGTGCCTTGGTTGTACCTCTGCCTACCTCTTCGGGGATATGGGCGTGAAGATACTTTAAGATACTTTTGTTTTTACTTGGAGTATCTTTAAGCGACTTCATAAAGAAAGAAGACATCAATTTCTCGCAATGTTTTTTTAATTATTATTACGTGATTATTATTGTTCATAGATGCTTGGTAATGAGAATGAAGTCGGCTTCTGTAAAATTGCACTTAAAATTCCACAAAAAAACTATGTTATAAGCTTTCAGATTAACGATTCGATAAGTTTGCAGCAGATAAGATTCCTTAAGATATGGTATTTATCTCACGAATGTGGTTAAAGAATGGCTAGCCATACTCCGCCTACGTTATCTGTAATACAGGTATAAATTTATTACTGACTAGTTTACGCCCGCGGCTTCACCCACACGGTATCAAACCAATGGACTATGTTGTCACTTTAATACATTTTAAAATATTTTTTTTCGAAAAAATATTGGATATTTTATCAAACTTTTCAACACACTCTCCAAATTTTCATGTAGAGATATCCCATACTAATTTACATTAAAAGTTTTCATCGAATTGACATTACGACCAGATTGAAGAACATTCTTTTGCAATCGTCAATATGCTCTCCATCTTTTCTCATAATTAAGAGATACATGCATCAAGAAGCTCTGTCAAAACTTTTGCATATATTTCCTACCTTTTCTTTTAAAAATCTACCTCATAATCAACGTAATTTTTACAAAAACATTGTTCCCACCCACTATGACGTCAAAAATGAACCAGAGCAATACAATACTCTTTGAAATATTTTACGTAATTGTTATATAATCCTACTTAAATAATACTAAAGTGACGTGTTCAAAACATATATATTTTTTTAAATATTTAATCGCCTTATTAATGAACATAAACTAAAGTAAGAGTTAAGTTGATATTACAGTTTATATCACCGTATAATAAAGAATATAAAACCCGAGGTACCTACCCTTGGAATACCTCAGTCCATGTTTATTAATATGGCAAATATAAATACTTCCGTCTTGAAAATTCAGCAACTTGCTTTTCCCGCTTGTAGTTTGTTTTCAATTAGGTTTTGAATGGCTGAATGATGTTGAACGATCTATTTATTTATTTATTTATTTAACACTTTATTGCACACAAAAACTAAAATACACAAAATACACGAGAAGTTAAAAATGCACAAAAGGCGAGCTTATCTCTAACTAAAGAAATTTCTTCCAGCCAACCCAAAAAAAAATTAAGCTGTGAAAATAAAATGGAAGGCATCGTGTACAAAACAATTAACTATAGCTATACTTAGAGAAAAATATACTAATAAAGTGTGTAAAAAAAAAGAACAGGTACAGTTATAATTATTAAAATATCTTAGTAGGATAATATATGAGTATGTTATTGTGTCAACGATAAGTAATGTTCCTTCAATCTTTTCTTAAAAGTAGGTAAAGACTATCTAACTTGGAAATTTTATTTCAAGGCGAAGGGTACTTTTCCACATTGTGTTTTTTCCAAACCGGAAAAGTGTTTCAAAGTGGTCCCACAATTTTTATTTTAGACTCTTCCAAAGTGGTATTCAGCACCTACATGTAATATAAGATATCCACACAATACTATAACCGTGACCCAAATGACTTGTGATTTTCAATATTATGGTAAATACTACTCGTAATTAACATCGAATGAATTCTTTTCTCTTGACTTACCTACTTAGCTGCTCAATCATTCACCAATTTTGCTATGTTTATTTAAAAGTAATCTGTGTTAAGTAATTCAAATGAGAAAAGTATCTTCACGCCCATATCCCCGAGCATGTTCGAAGAGGCACAACCTGCGACTAGCCGAAAACATTAAGTCCAACTATGTGCTAGGTGTCAAGCCTGTCGCCAACTTGGCACATGTTTAATCCCGGGCAACGTTATTTTTTAGAAAATTAAAAATACACATTTTCTAGTTGTTTTTGTTTCCCGACCCGATTTAAACCTGGGATCTCAAGCTGTCAAGTCCGACGCCAATGTGAAAGCATACCATAACATTCAAAACCAAAAGAGTCACGATTTTTTAATGGATATCGTTTAGTAGATGTAATAAACTCTCTTAAAATTTTAACACCTGTTATAAAAGCGTCTTTAATATATTTTGACAAATAAGTCGTTTCATGACTGCCAAAAGTATTTGCAACCGCGTAGAAGCTTCGAAAGTGGACTTCAGACGAATTAAATCTAACTAGCCGAGACAATAAGATAGAGAAAACGAATGGTTGTTTCTTTGTTGCCGCCGACATTGATGCAGGGCTACCCTTGTGGAATCTGTTTTTGCCGACCACCTCCGAGCCAGAGCGGGCTCAGCAAACGACTCCGTCTCGGATATGACAGCTATGCCCATAAAATTTTATTTCTTCATGTGTCGAAGATTGTATAAAAAGTTGAATAGCAAGTTGATAATTTTCTACTGACTTGAAAAAGGAAGTTGGGACTTTACTCTTGAATCCGTCTAATTAATACGTCAAAGTGCTCTATTTTGTAGATAATTCGTGGTTATTTCAATATTTTAGTCGCAAATTTATGTAGAGAATACATTTGTTCTTAGCATAGTAATAGTTTTAATGTAGTTCCTTTCATTTTTGAAATGAAAACTTCTTTAGCGGCGTTGCACACTTTTTTTGGAATGGGTTAAAACTTCTAAACTCGCGTCAGGACACGTGACCTGATCGAAAATTCGTAAGACGGCGCAGGGCACTTGCGCGAATGCTCGTGTTGTCATGTTTGTCTACATACGATAGCGCAATAAATTAATATTGCAATCTACCACATAAATGATAGTACTTTCATACTGATAATTAAAGCAGTTAGTGCAAAATTATTCCCTAACCATTCCAAAATATCAAAAACGCACAACGTTAATATTCAAGTTTTCACATCTGCCGGCACTCCCGGAGTGCAACCCGTCGTTTTTTTATTGAACTATAAAGCAAACAAACAGAAGCATTTTCTCATTGTAATAAATACCAATTGCCTATAAACGTCAAACAAGTTAAATATTGAAAGGTACAATGGTACGTAGCCGAGCTGAGACTGAAATAGTAAGATGTTTTTCTTTTTATCTGATCTGAACCGGCAAGTGAGCCAACAGGTAACCTGATGGAAGTTCACACCTTCACAGTCACAACACTATTGGCACGCAAAACTTTAAAAAAGACTCTCTGCAAAAGTTAGAATCTTTATCTCTGCAAAAGATCGTGTTAATTAAAAAACTCTAAATAAAACAAAAAATGACAGCTTGAATATCGGTAATAAATTTCCCTACTCCTTCGAAAGTATATTTATAGTTGATAATAACAGTGGTTGCTCTTTAAATTTATTGTAACTTTTTTCAATTATTAATATTATAAAAACGAAATGACAGTTTAATCTGAAAACGATCTTAACAATTGATAGTGCTAATTTTTTTCTGGTTAGCATAGTGTTGCTATTCGTATAAATTCTTATCTCTTAACAGATTGTTTTAATGTTCCATTCCTATTTAATAATATTCTTTTAATTGAAAAAAATATATTTAAGCTGCATTTGAATCTGCGCCTGTTTGTGACGAGTGCTTTAAGCATTTTCCGACGATTCCGACGATACTCATGTCCCATAGCTAAACAGTTCTATGCAATTGCTATTACAATGAGTTCAACACAATTTAACTTTTTTTATGATACAAACAAGCAGACCGATTTCTTGAAGGTAAGAAATTCACTCTGACACCAAACGTAGTAATGAATGATGATGCGTTGTCAACCTGATACCGGGATGTTAGGCTTCGAGCAAAATAATGTTTACCGGATACCTTATCCTCCGAACCGGAAGACGTCAATAGCAAATACTGACATTATGGCGGCAGGAATAGGTAAGACGGTAGTACCAATCCAGACGAGTCGCTGCAAAACTCTGTCACCAAATCAGATGTCACGGTTTTAGTGACGGTATGCCTATGCTCGCCGTTTATGAGCTGCCTCGCAGGAAGACAGATGGTCAATTTTGCAAAGGAGCCCGGACCAACACAGGGCTTTTTTTTTGTATTAGGCAACATTTTATAATGGAAAAAAAATATTTGCCTCATGAACTGAATCTTCGCAGTGTTTTACTT
Organism: Calephelis virginiensis; assembly: GCA_002245475.1. Classification (NCBI taxonomy): domain Eukaryota; kingdom Metazoa; phylum Arthropoda; class Insecta; order Lepidoptera; family Riodinidae; genus Calephelis; species Calephelis virginiensis. The sequence goes on along the minus strand of NJDC01000065.1, from coordinate 8,937 downwards.
TTACATAATATAATATGTGGACACTCTATTTTTATTTTTGAGTTAAATACGTTTCTAAAAAATACTTCATTGAAGAATTTACCGTTCCTTTGGAGATACATACCGGTAAGGTCAATTAATACACTAAATACATTTTACCAATATTTTCTAAAAAAAAAATTAACTTCAAAATAAAATCAATTTTTAGTGCTTGGTAGAAATACGTAACCCATAAAAACAAATTATTAGATAACCAAACAAACGATCAATAAAATGCATATTTTTAAAATTAAAAAAATATATAATTATGAAAATCATTCTTGCAGTAGTAACGTTTTATTTACTATAAATTTGAACTATGTAAGGAAATTGACATATTATGCTCAAAATTGTAAAATAATATGTGTTCTTCTTTAGGTTATATGCATTCCTAAGTTTTTTAAACATTTCTTAGAAAATAGGGTTGTTAGAAACAGGAAATCTATAATATAGTTTTTTTGGAAAACCAAAACTCAAAGGTTATAATAAAATGTTTATGTCACATATATTGTGTCTTACAGAAATGTTTCAACGGAAAATGTGACTTTATAGGCATTCACTAGATTTAAATTATTTGTGAAATCACGGAAGCCCCGAAATCTAATATTTCTTAATATATATAAATTACGTGTGACGTTGTTTGTCCGCGATGGACTCCTAAACTACTCAACCGATTTGAATCAAATTTGCACACCGTGTGCAGTTTGATCCAACTTAAAAGATAGGATAGCTTACATCTCAATTTAAAAAAAAAAACTATCCGATTGAAACCGGAACAGGCAGCTAGTAACAAATAAAAAGAAACTATTTTTTCAGAACTTCTGTGTTTTTCAATCTTCCTTTGTTCTTCATAATCCAAATAAAAAATAATTAAAACACAAACATAATAGAAAAAGTACAAGTTTTAATTGAAATGATTTGACGATGTCATTGTTTGTGACATGTACGAGTATAATTACCATCAGAAATCCGTGTGTTTATTTGTATTCCCAAAACATAAAAATCACTTTGATTGTATACTTGCCTTCTCCTTTTCCCCAATGCAAAATCGACCATCAGATGTTGATGGTAGATTTAGTGTACATTTTTTAGAGCATTCTTTAACCTTTCTCGCTTGTTATTTACTTATTGATTTAACAAGTAAAATAGCAGTTTACAACAATGCTATTATCTATGTTTACAGTGCACAGTTTTACAAGTGCAAAAGCAGTTGCGTAAATACTAGTAACTTACTTAATACTCCTTGTTTTCACCAAACCTTAATAATTGTGACTTCCCAAGTCTATTTTGGTATTGGTACCACCGCCTTACCTATTCCTGCCGCCATAACGTCATGACGTGTTCCGGTTCGAAGGATAAGGTAGCCGGTAAATTTCCTTTTGCTCGAGGCCTAACAACCTGGCCTCAGGTTGGCAACGCACCATTACCACCTTTGGTGTCTCTAGGCGGCGTGAATTTCTTTCCTTCAGGAAATCCGTCTGCTTGTTTGCCTTCCAATATCGTAAAAAAACTTCTTGTACTGACATCGTCGAGCAGTATAAATTTAGTACTGTTGACGTCGAAACTCGATTTTAAAATGTACTTAATAATATCGTGTTTGCGTTGAAATATTGTATTGTTAAAATAATATTGCTATAAATAATCACACTGCGTATAAAAGCCTCTAGGTATAAAGTGAAATAAATACAAGTAATAAAAATCATGATGTCTAAAAATAACCGTCCTCGAGCTTACACAAAAGGCGCTGAATAATTAGTAATTCAAATCAATAAATATTGAAAATATATCTCGGAAGATTATCAGTAATCGAAGTAAAAAAAAATATTACGAGCTAACTGGTAGAAAAGTTTATCAGTCTGCTGGTTTTCAGAGTCCACAACTCTCAGCACAAGATAGCAAAAAATTATCTTCAGGCCCATATTCTCCAATAGGTAGGAGGTACCACAAGGGCACTCACGACTTGCCGAAAATTTAATACACCCGAATGATAAAATGAAACCTTTTGAATGTACCTAATTTTTGTAATTTAGTATTAGCTTATCCAATGAGACTTGTAATCAGTAGGGTTACTCTTGAATCTCGATATCATGTGAATTGGAAATTAGAATCGTGTTTGCCACTTTAGGTGCTTTTGAACACAGTACTACCGTCTTATTAACATTTAGTTACACAAAAATTCAACTAATCCCGTTAAATGATTTATTGTTTACTACGAACTAAATATTAATACTGGCGAAGTATTGTGTTCAAGAGTACCTAAAATGACATATTCGATTCCAATTTCCAATATTGCTTGAATCGAGCTTCGAGAGTAACCCTACAGTTCGTATTTAGTATAATAATCATTATTACGCAAAAGAGGTTTCGGAAATTTGCACGATTTATTTATTTTTTACCTTCAGTTAAGTGCCCCACACAAAGAACCCTACCAGTATCCCACGATTTTCGTTTATTAGTAGCGGATTATGTAATTAATTTCCATTTTCATTGAATTCGCAAGTCACTTGGTTTTATTTTTTATTTTTACCTGTAACTCAGAAACGAATGTTTGAGAAAATAAGTTGTACTTACATACATACATACATACATATCTTCACGCCAAGTCCCTTACAGGGCAGGCAGAGAGTATCGAGTGCCAGACCTCACGATCCTGACAAACCTGTCTTGCTTCCTTCACATTCATAACCCTTTTCATACAAACACGCCGGTTTCGGAGACTCTTGACACCACCCTCGGATAATATCCGATTGATCTGATCGTGAAATGTCAGCCTTGGTCTCCCCGGGTCTCCTACATCCATCCACATTCGCATTGTATATCTGCTTTGTCAATCTTTCATCTGTCATTCTTTTCACATGACCGAACCAGCGGAGCATGCCCTTTCGCATTTTAACTCCAACACTTTCTTTCAATCCCACTCTTTCTCGGATCTCACTGTTACGAATGCGGTCAGCGAGCGTTACACCACAGATTTTCCGTAGTGCTCTCATTTCGACCGCATTTATCCTACTTTCATGCTCTTTCTGACATACACAACTCTCACTTCCATACAGTAACGTTGGAATAAGCACAGAATTATGCAAAGCGAGTTTAGCTTTTTTGACTCAAAACCTCGCTTTGGAATAGCTTACCCAACGCCCCATTCACGCTATTCCCTGCACTCACTCTCCTCTCTACATCCGCGGTGTACCTTCCATCCCTGCTAAAAGCACAACCAAGATATATCGATAACAAGTTGTACTTGTTATCGATAAGAATACACTGTCACACAAATTTTAAAGAAATGGAAAAATTTCGACCCAAAATCATTGTTAATTTGAAGATAATCAGCATACCTTTTTTGAAGTTAGTTATTTCTATAATAATTGCTTAATTAAATTAAAACCCGCGCAAACCCGTTGAGATGACGGTATATTTAGTAACTTGTATTCTCCCTGCTTTCATATATTTCTACTTACGTCAATTTTTTTATCTGACCGGTGCCATTTTAACAGAAAAAAAATGATTGTCTCTGACATTGTTTTGTAAATTTTAATTTTTTGTACATGGCAGTTAAGCAGTTTTGTTTGTCAGAAAAAAACATTTTTGATATGTGTTCCCATATTTTTTTGCAATTTGTTATGTTCATAATAACTGCGTATTTGGGTTATAATCGTTTGATATGGAATTCATTCCATAAAAGTTCTATATTTGATGTTCCGTTATTTTAGAAGTTTGAAAAAACTTTTCCCCGCCTTGGTCTGGGATCTCCGTGTAGAATAGACTATTAGCCACCTCGTCAAGCAGCTCGTAAGCGGCGAGCATATGTCCAATTAGACCACCACCTTACCTAGTCCTGCCACCATAATGAATCTGTCACGTTCCGGTTCTGGAGACTGAAGGCGACCCTGTCGCCAGTAAACTTGCCACAATAGACCTAACATTTGGCCACAGGACAGCGACTCACCTATTTAATATGTATAGGCCAGCATCATCTGTTACTACAAGGAGAGGCGTGTGCTTGTTCGATGTTTATACCTTTAGAAACCTGCTCCAATATGACTTCGTCTATTACGTTATTATTATAGACTGTACCTTTATAACTTCGTGACATATTTTCTTGGTGGCTTTCGTACGTTACGAGACATGTTTAAATGGCGTCGCAATTAACAGATAAGTAATGCCAATATCTGCAATGGTACCACTCGATTGCTTCTAAATAACACGATTATAACGTGGTCTTGGAAATGTGTAACGGGGTTATGTAAGATTGAGATTTCCTTGATTACATCTGACTGGTACTTTGGGTTTTGCTGTATTTTTTTATAATATTGAAGGGAAAACTAGGAGAGAGAGGAATAGGTAAGAGGATATAGGCTTTTTAGTGAACGAAATACTTTGTATCCCGCACTCATAAGGGCATAATTTATTTATTTATCTTTATCGTACTCCGAACAAAATTGGACAAAAGGCGAACTTAGTACCTATTGGCATTCTCCACCAGTTAACCTTTAGACGAAAACAGAGTGAAGTTTGTAGGGATTCCAATTCATGAATTTTGTCGCTTTGAAATTACCGAAATACCAACAATATGCTTAAAGTAAAAAATTAACTTATCCATAATGTATAGGAAGATTGGTTGGTGGACTGCAGATTAGGTAGGAGTGTCGAGTACTAAGTGAACGAAGTTTTGTTTAATTTATAACAATAAATGTGCCCGTATCTGCAACGGGCACCCACGATTAGCTATTGGTACTTAGTTAAGGTACGAAGTGATAGGTGGCAAAAGGCAGGAACCGGACACACATCCACTCGAGAACAACATTGTATTTATTAGAAAATTAAAAACACATTTTTGTTTTCCAATTTGTGAATTGAGCCTGTGACCTCTTGTAGTTAATGCCAACACCTGATCGCTAGATCGTTGAGACGGTTATTTGGAATATGTTTTTAATGTTGTTTATTTTATACCTGACTGTGTCAGTCTTTAGTACGATAAACACGTGAAACAAACTGTAAAAATAATATTCAAATAAAGAAAAAATATTATAAAATTGTTATATTATATTTTATAATACAATAAAATTTTATTTACGTAATGAAAAGGCACTTGTCACTCGTCTATATACCTAATTCTAGAATCTAGCACCAGAACAGAACGCGGCCACACACTGAGACTATCCGACGATAGAAACTAATTGTAGTGGTATAAGAGACAGTAGAAGAGATAACCGATAACGTCGGAAGAAAACAATACATTGTAGGGCATTTACTTCTCCACGACAGTCGACGGCAAGGTCACTGACAAGTATTCTGTAGGCGTGACCTACAGAATACTTGTCAGTGACCTTGCCGTCGGCTGGAACCTATTGCAGCACCGCGGCGATTAACATTTTCTTGTACAAACATTATTTATTGCCCTTCCAAAGCATTTTGTCTAGTATTACACCAAGGACTTTTTATTTTCAAACCTTCGGTGTTATAACAATGAAATTTCACTGCAACGTACAAAACGTACCGTGTTAAACTACTCGCAGTTTTAATTCATTTTTTTGTCCTAATATTTTTTCCCTAATTTGTCGATTTTGATGCACTCCAATTTAAAAGTTCGATATTTTATGACAGTAAAATTGTTGACGTGGCTTTACAATTCCTCGCGATGCACGGCCAAACAGACATGAATTATTACAAACAGGATTTCGTTTTGGAACCGTCTCAGAAACCTGTCCCAATTCTTTACTATTAGATATATCGTCAACAAGCAGTTGTTTATGCCTTCAGCCACTTATTAAAGCTGTTCAGCTCTCCTGCGGGAACAGTTTAGAAGTTGTGATGGAAGTAGCCTCTGCTCTCCTCTAGTTTCAAACTACCCTGGTATCAAACTTCACAGTTGTCATTAAAGAGCTGAGATTATATCAACAATCTGTTTTTATCCACCATTAAAAAAGTGCACGCCACTATCTGTTACAATTTGAGAGTGTCACTCGTCTCAATTATTTTCACAAGAAATATCTTAGTTTTAGGCTAGCGACGCACTATCGCAACAAATAATTTCCTTCACAATATATATATGTACATAAAGAAACATACATACAAGTATCTAATCATAATAAGTCTTATTAATTTCCCAGAAATGAAGTAAGTAATAAAAGTTTGGACTCGTACAAAACATCAATACAATATTTTTTCTAAATGTTTATATTAGTACAATTTTTTTAAGTAAATAGTGTAAACTTCCGAGCTTCCGAAAACTTCAATCCGAGCGGCGGCTCATGCTCGCCCCTCTCCCCGCACCCTTTACACGACCAGCGGTCACTAAGAGGCGATCCTAGGGATGCAGATAATATGCATGTTACAATAGTGTTTTTTTTCAATACTTCTGTTACTACATATTTGTTTAATTCTTCCGAGTCTTACGTCATAGATAGATGTATGATACCAAAAAAATTTAATTAAACTATTTCATTAACTGAATATTTAAGGTCATCTTGCCTTATCTTTGGCACTGCCAAAGCCTCCAGGACTCGTTTTTGTGTGCTTTCAAAAGCTTTTGTAAAAGCTGGTTTCTTCATTTAATTCATAACGCACATCTGTTCAGATATTGGGCCTTGTCACATGCCCTGTCCGTTAAATATCGTATTACATATTTCTTTGGCGTCTTACCCAGTGTGAGAATGCCCTAAGTATCGTTACATTGTTGCGGTCCGTTCAACTCACGAGGCTGTTTAAGGACTTGGCGTGATTGTGGCTAGGTGCTCGTTTTCTGGGATTTATACACGAAGTATTTCAATAGGATCTGAGACAGTACAGGACTGGGAAGGATTTAAGGAATATATTTCATAATGCTGACTCTTGTTTGGATACTTCAAGCTCTGTTTGACATATACAGGATGTTGCAAAATTCTATAACAGAATTAAAAAGTCATTTACATTCAACAAAATGTATTAAACATTAACTATTCAGACTTTATAAAGCCGTGCTATAAAAACACTTGAGGTTAAAATTATTTACTTGTGGAATATGTATGTTAAAAATATGTTAAAAACTAGCTGACCCGGCAGACGTTGTTCTGCTACTTTTTTTAAATATGACTTTTGTAACAAAAACTTGGGGTGAGTCACCCTTGTCAATTAGGGTAAAAATAGATGTTGGCCGATTCTCAGACCTACTCAATATGCTCACAAAATTTCACGAAAATCGGTCGAGCCGTTTCGGAGGATTTCAATCATACACACCGTGACACGAGAATTTTATAAATTAGATAGGTTTATGCGTTCCATCATATTACATTACATTGCGATATTCAAATATTTAAATATAATATATTAAAGTAATAATTATTAACAGATAATAAATATCCCTTTACAAGTAACGCAAATTGAAACTAAACACAAAGTAAGCAAATTATATTATTGTGTTATGGGTGTTAGACAACGATTCTAATACATAGAAATAGTAAAATAGGTGGTTAATAAATTTCATTCAAATCAATTTCAATTACATATCATTGGTATAGTTATATATAATTTTATCGTCCGCCTCGTCGGCCGTGGGGTTAGCATATACCCCAAACACCCAGACCAACCGGTTGGCTCGGGTTTGATTTTTGTGGTGAACATAGATGTTTTTATAGATATACTAATGTATTCCTGTGTGCTAGTGTCAATGACGAACACCCATAACACAAGTATGAAATTTTCTTACTTTAGGGTTAGATCAATTTGTGTGATTTGTTCAAGAATATTTATTTGCTACTTCTTCCGCATAATGTGATATAATATAAAGCTCTCCCTCAAGAACACCAAGAAATCAGGATAAAAAAAGCTTATATTCTTTACCCGGTTATAGATTATCCTAAATTGGGTAACTACGTAATTGTTCATACAAACTTACATCCTTCATTTTATCCTTTTGCGGTTGGCTCTTCTAAAAACTCTCTGTTATGTTTATATATTATGACTACCTATTTTTCAAATTTTAACGCGACCGTTGCTGTAGTGAGTTAACAAAGTAAAATACATACAGCCACATTTCTACCAAAATCTAAGAAATTAAACACTATTTAACTAAGTACTGCCAAACTGTCCTTTATGAATAACAAATTTTTAAGCAATGTTTAGGGCTTAATCAAATAAGTATCTTCACGCCCATATCCCCGAAGGGGTAGGCAGAGGCACAACCAGGACACCCACGACTAGCCGAAGACACTAAGTCCCACAATGTGATAGGTGACAAGCCTATCGCCAACCGGGCACATTTCCAATCCCGACCAACATTTTTTTTATTATAAAATAGGAAAAATGCAACCCGCGATTCGAACCCGGGACCTCATGCAGTCAAGTCCAACACCCGAACCGCTAGACCACAGAGGCGATTAACATCTTAATCAAATGATTAGTTAAGCAATGATTGAGAGGTTATTTAACTACCTTTTACGAATAAATTAGTTAACCGTTAACGTTTGCCTTTGCCAAATAAATGTGAAAATGGTAATAAGAAATTGAATCTTTATGCAATTAAATATAATGAAAACATTGATATGTTGGTACAATGAGACCGTGTGTTCTCTCGTGTTAGAGATGAATGTAGGCGGTGGAGATTGCACGTCCCATCACACGAACTGCATACTTAATTTATTTTTTCGTAATATTCCACAATACTTCTTAACCCACATATTCCGCAAACAAATTATTTACATAAGTATCAAACTTTTGTATGATTTAATGTTTTTTCAATTTCATAATAAACTAGCTGTTGCCCGCGGCGTTACCCGCCTGTTTTTTATCCCTGTGGGACAGGGATAAAAACTATCCTATGAATTAATCCAAACCCCATCTAAAAAAAAATTCAATTTGACTAAAAAATACCCATTACGAAAACGGCGGATATTTATTGAATTCGTTTGTTACAAAAAATGTGATAAATGAAGAATCGCTCGA
>NJDC01000064.1:232746-246773 GCA_002245475.1 Calephelis virginiensis | reverse complement strand
CAGCTTACCTTTTAGAGTTATCGTCTGCGATTTCGCTGACGAGAACTCCAGACGATTCCTGTTGCCCCACTCTGCGATTGTCTCCATAGTAGTAGACGCCTTCCCCTCTATTTCCGCTCTCGAATCGCCCTCTATAATAATCGTGACATCGTCAGCGTAAGCCGTCACATGTACACCCTCTAAATACGGCAATAGCAGAAGATCGTCTACTAGTATACACCACAGGGTCGGCCCCAGAACAGAGCCCTGAGGGCAACCCATGTTATACCGCTTCCACACACTACACCTACCCGCAAACATCCCTACCCGTCTGTCAGTCGAAAGCCCCTGATACTTCTAACAGAATAGCCTGCACGTACTTGCGAAATGAGTCACGAACCCGTCCCAGGATCTCTCCTAGAGCTGTAACCGTACTCCTACCACTCACAAACCCGTGCTTAGGCCCCGAGCAAAAGTAAGTTTACCGGCTACCTTATCCTCCTAACCGGAACACGGAACGGCAAGCGCTGACATTATGGCGGCAGGAATAGGTAAGGCGGTGGTACCAATCCGAGCGAGTCGCTGCGAGACTCTACCGCCTAGTCAGATGTCACGGTGTTAGTGATGGTAAGCCTATGCTCGCCTTTTACGAGCTGGCTGGCATAGGGAGGCACGTCATTAACAATATTTACTTTTCTAAATGATGAAAAATTAAAAAGCAAACACAATGCGAGTATGAATGGATATCGGTGTCAGGCATCAGAGACCTAAGTTGACATTTTACAATAAAATTGCCAGGTTTCTATTCGCGGATGGTGTCAAGAGTTTCCGAAATCCGTTTATTTTTAAGAATGTGGAGGAAGCCAGGCAGATCTGGATAGTGACATTTGGCACTCGATACTCTCTGACTACCCCGTAACTTGGCGTGAAAAGAAAGAAGTGTTTATATTGATATTAATCCGTTAAGAGTTAAATTGAAATTCCAATCCATATTATAAATACAAATGTATTTGTCGATGGATGTTCAGTTTTTATGTCAAAAGGGTTATACCGATATAAATAAATTACAGCGATCAAATAGATTAGATCATAAAAGTGAAGTGAAGTTTTAAATTGGTATTTCAACAGGTTCTTATTCATCTTCTACATACTGGCATCAACAGCATCGCTGTTCTTAAATAATATACTTTATTCTAAAAACCTATCCGCTAGTTATCCGATAGTTAAAAATTGGATATGTATATCGTGTATTATCCAATGTCAACGCAACGTTACGATCTGCTAAAGATTTATTCCGAACGTTGCCTGTTCTACATTTGCCAGTGGAGGTGTAATTTACGTTCGCAATGTGTTCACTAATTACCGACATCTAGCGGCGACAACGCGTTATTCCCTACTTAGCACATCGGAATCCCTGAACTACACTGCAGACGGGCGTTTATTTGTGAAAGTTGATTAAACGTAACTATGTAATGTAACTGTAAACATAAGCAAAAATTAAGCGTTATTAAGTATAACTCAACATTTTCTTTAATAGATTTCCATCCAATTAAAAATTACACCAACTTAAAATAATCTGTTATCAAACAATGGTTTATCCAGTATAAAGTTTTGAGATAACATATGAAACAAGCAATTCAGAACCTATTCCTTTTTGGGTGTCAGTTGGTTTAACATTCTATTAACACCTCAGGGCAAGTAGAATAGAACCCACTCAACATCGATATAACCGAATCATACATAAATAAATAGGTATTTACATGTTTCTTTATTTTACGTACAGTTAGGGCATAGCGATCAGTACTCAATTAGTCTTTTTACCGATGTAAAACGGAAACGTTATTATTTAGGTAGCACATTGGAATTGCTGACCTATATATTGGCGTTAGATCACAGCAAAAGACAAAAAAAATATTATATTAATCAACTCAACTAAATGAAAATGAAAAACGTTTTTGTTAAAAAAAGAAATAAAGAAGAATCATCCATTGACAGTCAATTTAATAAGTCACGTTGTATAACAATATTTTACAGCTAACAGACAGCAATATCTCCAGTTAAAGATAGGCAAGCTTAGTAATCTCTAGCATAACATATGCAAAAACCGTAATGTTATAGTGAACATATCAAAAATGTTGTTCTGAAAAAATACGTTGGTATGAATAATGAAAATAGCAGTGGGATGATAGAAGGAAACTTACTTGCTCGTAGCATAATAACTAAGTATATATATCACTTCAGCAATCTGCCTTTTCTATATTTGAAGGTGTATGTATAATTTATGTGTTCACTGATTGTTGATATCTACCGACGACAACACGTCACTATCTACTAGTTATTCGCAAGCTCTTGGCTACAGTTTAGTTTTAACAAGTAACTAAAGAAATTAGCTACACCACTACAACATAACAAAACATAAAAATATAAAAATCTAATATGATAAATGAAAAGCCAACTAATACATGATGTTATAACTATCCATAGTTCAATAGAATAAAGTTCTTCAAAAGGCAACAAATTATCCGGTTAAATTTATGAACGTAGAAAAATATATTCCTACGAAACGCAACTTAGCATTAAGCAGGCAGTTTTTTGAAATTCAGCCTCTAATTATTGTATAAGATGAGGAGTTGGAGTATGTAGAAAACTTTATTCTTTGGATGTACCTATAATACTTTGATAAACCTACAATTTGTGAAAGTGCTCTACAATAAAAATGATTTTTTAGCTTTTATTGGAAATTCTTCTACCAAAAGGAGTAAAACGAGGTCTGGAATTAAAATTAGTTCAAGTTTTTCGGAGTTAATATTATATGCTGGAGTATGTTACATCTAAAGTCTAAAGACTTGCAAATTGTCCGGGTCAATGGACAGCTAAAGTCTATATCACCGTTGTCTCTTTTAATTTTCAATTTCAATTTATTTGTAGAAGTAGTTACAGTCGATCCGTATTAGATAATTAATCTGTAGAGTTGTGTGCTTTTCGCTGTTTTATCTCATAAATGCATATATAGCAATATTGCTATAGTTAAAGGCATCAATTTATTTTCATCGTTCGTCGTTGACGTTCCAAACAAAGTTATCACGGCGACATTAAACGCACGTTTACGTTAACCTAATGGAGTCCTGTAATAAGCTTAGCATTAAATTCATTTATCGAACACATGTCCTCGTATTTCAGCCTCCAATCACGCACAACACTATTGTACTTCATAGTGACGTACCGACGGACACGATCCAACCATTCTCGTGAATCCGCTAATCTGATTAACTCGACGATGTCCGACATAATCTAGCTTTGTTTAGCCTCGTTAAGGCTAATCGTATACCATATAATACGTTTATGTTTTTAGGACTTGATTTTATAGCTTACTAGCTGTCCCGGTAAACTTCGTTCCACTCGTTCTGTTTTTATGGGAAAACTTAAAATGTTGTTTTTCTTAGCTTTCCTTTTTTCTTATCTTTAAAACCTTCCCTGGACTTCCACAAACAACTGAAAACCAAAATTAACCAAATCCGATCAGCCGTTCTCGAGTTTTAGCAAGACTAACGAAAAGTAATTGATTTTTTTATTTATAGATTAAATTGCGCTTTTAATAGTTTGGTTGGTATGCGAGTACATATCATAAAACGCATAAAAATCGCGCATGTCACGTCAGTTTTCTTAAATCTGTCAAATGCTAAGACATCCCTGTGTTGGTCCGGGCTCCTTTGCAGAATAGACCATCTGCCTTCCTGCCAGGCAGCTCGTAATAGGCGAGCATAGGCTCACCGTCACTAGCACCGTGACATCTGACAAGGTGGTAGAGTTTCGCAGCGACTCGCCCGGATTGGTACCACCGCTTTACCTATTCCTGCCCCAATAACGTCATGACGTGTTCCGGTTCGGAGGGTAAGGTAGCCGTAGTTTTGCTCGAGGCCTAACATCCCGGCCTCAGGTTGGCAACGCACCATTACTATCTTTGGTGTCTCTAGGCGGCGTGAATTTCTTACCATCAGGAAATCCGTCTGCTTGTTTGCCTTTCAGTATCATAAAAAAAATCTGCTATGCGGGATTGAGACGAATATAACTCCCCAAAAATGATGAAAAACGGCTCAGGTTTTTTTGTGTCGAAGGTCAGCGACCAAGCTCAGGTCTGTCGTGATGGTAAGAGACTTACACTTTTAGTGATCTATATACACCTTAGAAGTGACAGGCGCATCGCTGTTCTGAGACTGGGACATAATTAATATAACAAAATTAAAAAAAATCAATGCCTATCCGTGATGTAGCATTTCGATTACGTCAGATTTTAAACCTAAAAATTCTCATCGAAATCTTCTTCTTCTTCTCTTATAAATATGACTCGATCGTTTTTCACGACTACTTTGCCAATGTCAAGCTAGTTAACTCTTATGCAATATACAGTCATTAGTCACTATGTATAAAGTCGTGTCAGGTCAGAGTCTTGAGTAAAGCGGTGGCTTCGTTCCTCAAGCTAGTCTAGTGAGTTTTGACGGCAGCGAGGAAATAGACGATACGCTAATTTCTTCACGACTATTTCATTTGTGCACTTTCAGTGAACAAAATTAATTTAATTTCCACCTAAATTAACCAATTTCACTCAATATAAACACAATATTCAATAATAAAGAAAAAAATACGACCAACTTCATTCACGATGGCGCTAAAACTCCCTCATCGAAATCAAATCGAAATAATTTTTTGGATTTATGACATTGACAGATGCACACATACTTACAGACACGTCAAACTTAAAATACCTTTTATCCATCGGGGTAGCGAAACGAATCTCCCTTTTATTATTTAAGTATTTATTTATCGACTTCACTAAACAAATTTACGTTTTAACAATGAAATTGTCTGTAAAGTTTGTCTAAGGTATTTTGCTCTCGCACAATAATAAATTTCACCTTAACACTAACTCAATTTAAATACCCCATTATACACAAACACACTACACTACTAACAAAGTACTGAAAACCCAAACAAGACCTCAAAATTTTCGGTTTCACCCTGAAAATATCTAGAAAAGTAAAAAAATACCTCAATCAAAGAAACTCAAGATCTAACATTAAAGACTTAAAAACCGTCCAGCTTCATACTAAAAGTCAAACAAATCCCCAAAACTAGCGAGCTCCGCGCTAAATCCTCATAAATCAAAGAACTGAAATTATCAACTCACAAATACACAAATTCACCACAGCGGAATAAAACTTTCACATCCCTGGCACCGCGATCTAAATTATGTCTCCCCATTGTCTAGTAAACATAATTACATCAAAACGAAAACGTTGAAGAACTCATTTCGTATTCTCAACGGGAGAGGTTTAACTAATTCACGTCACCAGGCACCTACGTCCCTGGCAGGAAAGGACTCGGCTTCCTTCCGTCCAGTGGGACCCTTCCATTACGAAAACCATATTTTAGTAAGAACCGCAGACGTAACGAGAAAGTACGGCGTATTTTATTATTATATTTTTCATATTAAACGCGAAGTAAATTTCATTTTTATTTTTACTATATCACGAAATCTCAATATTACATCTTGAGATATCAAGCGTATTATTACTGAAATATATTGTTAGTAATATAAACCGGAGGAGGGCAAAATATAAATATGTTCTAAAAGTTTCTATAACAGCACCTAAAAATAAGAATTAATATTTCTTCTTTATTTAGGAGCTTACCTTCTTGTAGGTTCTTCTTGTCACCTTTATGACTGAAACTTGCAATACGTTCAAGTAAGAAATGTTAATTAAAAGATAAAACATAAAATAATAAAAAAAAGTATCTTCACGCCCAATCTCAAACAAGATTGCAGAGACAAAACCAGAGCACCCACGACTAGCGGAAAACACTATGTCCCTCAGTGCATTAGATGCAAGCCCATCACCAAATCCTAGGCAACAGTATTTTTATTAGAAAATTGAAATATGCATTTTCTAGTTCTTTTTGTTGCCTGTATTTTAAAGAAATCATCACGTTTTATTGGATTCTTCTCCTCCTCTATCTCGCGCATTTCCTATAGTACTTAATATCTGCTTCATTCGATTCAAAAGAATCGAAGGATCTTCACAATATGTGATTCCGACTCCGATCAGGTGGCACTTTTATATTAATATTTTATGGTCCTTGAAACAAACTATCCTGGTTCAGATTCCTCGTTTGCGCCTGCTTCTCTATTTTTTTTCTTTTTTAAAGATATTATCTCGTTTTAGTACTACAGAGGAAGAATCTTAAATAATCTATATTTAAAATTCTTTCCCTATAGTAATCAAAAACTGCTCCTTTTGGCTGAATGAATACTCTCAAGATTTCTTAAAACTTTTATTCGATTGGCATATATAAATACGACAGAATACAATACAATGATCAGTTTCGCCATTTTCGCTTAGTCATCGCATCACGGCTGAACGAATGGATAAATTTTATTAATTCTTTTTTTGTCGTGTGAGTTACTGTCAAGAAAAGGTTCTCATTAGGGGAAACATTTTCAGGAAAAACCTAGAAAACAATATTGCTATTTGTACAATACAAACTGTCGGTGGCTGTTATTGTCAAGCGATACGAAGTTCACCGGGTCGACTAATCCTCTAATAAAAACAACTTCTCTCATCTTTCTCCAATCTTTGTATTAGAATCTTTGCCACCGCCATTTTAACTTAAATAATCCTAGATGATTCATGCGTTATTAATAGTGCTATGTAATGAATGTAAAAGTAAACGAACATAGGATCCACTGATAGTAAGTGAACATGGCTCCTTAAACAGGAGAAATATAAATATCACAGTTTATGTGATCTTATAGAAGAATAGAATCTCTTTCATTGTTGGGAGTATCTTACAGTTCTTTAGCGATCAACATGAGTTGTTTCGGAACCGCCGCTACCAGTATTCGAATCTGGAAAGGTGTCAAAAGAAATGTCTACGAAATCACAGCAAAGGATGACAATTACATAGGAGGATCGTCTAAAATCGTCATATGTTCTCTATCTCTAGATTTTCGCGACGTTTAAATCGCGATAGTTACACAACCATGAAAAATTTCCACAAACGTCACTCTATCCATTATATGTCTGGAAAAATACTAATAAAACGAACTCGTAAAGTGTGTAAGAATATCGGTGAGCATCTGGAGATATTTCTTGCGTATTACGAGCACAAAGAATCCGAGAGCTCAGTTCGCGCCTATTCCCGACACACACCATGGCATAATCTCAACGTGTCGCATTTTTCATATAGATTTGTGAAGACTCACACCTGTCGCCGTTTGCCTTTCACATGAATATTACATTACGTTCCACAAAGGATACGATGGAGTGCAGACGACACATTGCATTCTTTGTTACAGATTAAGCCTTCAAGTTCCATGATGTACAATATACTGTAATTTTAGTGAGGATTTAGAGAAGTCGTTTGGGATACCATTGTCACTATTTTATTAACTTTCGAACGAATACAATGGATTTTTTTTGTAATTTTTCCCCCATGGTGGACCGGGCTCCTTTGCAGAATAGACCATCTGCCTTCCAGCTCGTAAAAGGCGAGCATATGCTTACCTTTACTAACACCATGACATCTGACTAGGTGGTAGAGTTTCGCAGCAATTCGCCCGGATCGGTACTACCGCCTTACCTATTCCTGCCGCCATAACGTCAGTGCTTGCCATTGACGTGTTCCGGTTGGGAGAGAAGATAGCCAGTAAACTTACCTTTCATAACATCCCGGCCTCAGGTTGGCAGCGCACCGTTAACACCTTTGGTGTCTAGGCAGCGCAAATTTCTTACCATGAGCAAATCAGTCACCTTGTTTGCCTTCCATTGTTATAAAAAAAATAATTTTCAAAGAATACAACAACTGTGTCAGCTGTGTGTGTGTCACAGTAGAGTTTAAATCCTCATTTGTCATATATGTATACAAAATTATGGTATATTTGTATGTAGAGTGTATATACTATCCCCCTTAATACTAATAATAATAAAACTTACGCGCCCGTTGATCTGTTGTAAAAGTTTACTTTTGCTAACAAAAAATTGAGCTACACACAAGATCAACGGGGCGCATAAGTTTCATTAGAAAAGGGGAATATATATATAGGATTTTGTAGTGATTTTGTAGTGACTTCTTAGGGCCGTAGTTCAGATACTACTTAAGGAAGGATAAGGATTACGATATAGCATAGCGCAAAAGAAATAATTAATTACTTGTCAGATTAAGATTTCATAGTGAGCCTATGAAATATGACGTAAATACAAAGGCCACACGAGCTATTTATAACTTTGGTGTAAGAGTTTCCCTGAGAGAAAAATTCAAAGCAATATCCTAACTGTAATTTCCCAGTACATTCTTGAAAATTTAATATGCTCAAACTTTATATGCTACATGATTTCAATATCGACAAATAAAATAAAAATTTATCGTGAGTACCCCGTATAAATAATTAAAAATGTCTTCATATGTTAGCTCATTAGAAACATATTTTAGGTAATGAATAGATAGCACTAAAGTTGCAATTTACTTTACAAACGAATACAATGTAACGCTTCAAAGGATACGACATAATATGTTGCAGACACATTGCATTCTTTGTATTTTCTCTCTTTGTTTGCTTAATATAATTCTGACTAATATTATTCACAATGCCAAAGGGATAAGACTAACTCGGCGCGTGCTAGTGGAATAATTTAGATAGCTAAATTCAGTCAGACTGAGTGGTGGAGTCAAACGAACCTCTTTACCACTTTTCCAGTAGCCATCAATTCTATGCTCGTTTATATTTTTCCAGATTAAAAAATGAAGCCCGTTAATTTAAGCGTAAGACTAAGATCCTATAATCAGGCTGGCGATCTCCATCTCATATCCTATCCTACTAATATCATAAATGCGAAAGTTTGTATATATGTATGGATGTTTGTTACTCTTTCACGCTCGAATGGCTGAACGGATTTGTCTGAAATTTGAAACACAGATAGATTATGAAAGCGCGGGCGAAGCCGCAAGCAACAGCTAGTCACTTACAATGTGTTATTTTATAAACGACTAGCGCCCCGGCTTCACACGGTTATGATATATACATATAAACCCTCCTTTTCAATCATATTATCTATTAAAAAAAACCGCATCAAAATCCGTTGCGTAGTTTTAAAGATTTAAAAAGGGACATACGGACAGAGGAAGCAACTTTGTTTTATACTATGTAGTGATTTTTTATTGAATCAGGCGTTACTTTGCGGAAATCCATTATAAAAGATGTAAGATAAGCCTTTATTTTGCTAATTCCGCGTAAGCAAACTTACGCTTACGCGGAATTAGCAAAATAAAGGCTTATCTTACATCTTTTATGTAGTGATTTTAAAAATTACCATCAATCAGTGAACAATAATGCCAATAACTTATTCAATTAAATTAAAAAAAATATATTGCTGCTCGCCTCTGTGGTCTAGCGGTCCGGATGTTGGACTTGACTGCATGAGGTCCTGGGTTCGAATCCCGGGTCGGCCAACAAAAAGAAATTGGATTTTTCCAATTTTCTAATAAAAAAAAAATGTTGGTCGGGATTGGAAATGTGCCCGGTTGGCGATAGGCTTGCCACCTATCACATTGTGGGACTTAGTGTCTTCGGCTAGTCGTGGGTGCCTTGGTTGTACCTCTGCCTACCTCTTCGGGGATATGGGCGTGAAGATACTTATATTGCTGCTTTAGCATTACCAAATATCATATTGGGTTTCAGTGTCGAATGTTTTTGACTATCGCGAAACATGTTTCTTTCTTTGTCTTACTCTGCAACAGATGACTACTTTACAAACGCTAGCAACAGACGAAGCTGTTTATATACAACTATTATTAAACAGCACCACGTATAATAGGCCATTGTGTGCCAAAGGGAAGTAATATGGCACCATAATACCACTTTCGGTCTTATTTTATTATTTTACAGCGCCATACTCGTGACGAGAGCTCGTGCTTGTTAAATAATTGGAATTAAAGTTTTTATTGTTTTGTTTTTTTTCACATTTTGAATCTAACCCCAAAGAAAGCAAATTATATGCTTGTTTTTTAGGTGTCAGTTAACGATTCAAATACATAGAAATACTTAAATAAATACCAGAATAAATTTAATAAACAGCCAGACCCGGAAATGCAGACATCTAAATGTTCATCACAGAAATGGCTGCCCCCATCGGGAATCGAACCCGAGCCTCGCGGTTAATCAGTGTAGTTAGGCGTGTACGCTAGCCACTCGACCAACAAGGCTCGAGTTTTGTGACTAGAGTCATAATTTGCTTTTGGAAAGGCTAGGACTTGTAATATATTTTATGATATTAATTGACATCACACAGCTGCTGGCTTGATATCAGTTTGTATCTTCACGCCCATATACCCAAAGTGGTATGCGGAGGCACAACCACGGCACCCAAGATAGCCGAAGACAAAGTCGCACGATGTGTTAGGTGGCAAGCCTTGATAGTCTAGCGGTCCGGTGTCGGACTTGACTTCTTGCGGCCCAACAATAAAGTACGTGCATTTTTAATTTTTTAACAAAAAAACGCTGCCCAGGATTCGATATGTGCAAGGTTGGCAATGGCATTTAGTGTCTTCGGCTAGTCGTGGGTACCCTGGTTGTGCATCTGCCTACTTCTTCGGTGGTATGGGCGTGAAGATACTTTTTTACATTACAGTTAAAAAACACCGGCATATACAATTCTAAATCCCTGTATTATGCATCCCAAATGTTAACCCAGTCAAAAAATTGGAAAATTCTGCGGGAAAAGTACATAGACAAAAACACTAACCGACGAAAAGGTTAATAGCCCTCGTTATGCGTTCAGTATTTTGTATTCTATTAAATATATATATATAAAAATATCATACATAGCAATCACTCTTGTTTTAAATATATATCATATTCAGATTTAGTTTATTCAGTTTTATTATCATTACTTAGTCGGGTCTCAAGTTCACATACAATAAAAACTTTTCAAATAAGAATTGCTGGCCATAAACATTTTTCTTAATTTGAATTTAGAAACTTATGAAAATAAGTAATATTTTTTCTAATTTAACATAGGTATTATTAAATATAGAGTGGACGCCTTAAGAAGACAAGTGACACACCAACTTAAATTTTTGACATACTTAAAAACTTGAATTTTGCCCGCGCTATGTTAGGACACCGGCAGTGGCAAAAACTGTGAAAGCGCGAATTGAAAGAAATCCCACCAGCAAGCAAAAATTGTTAGCCCTTAAGATGGATCTCAGCAAAACCACAGTAAAAGGGGTGTTGAATGAAGACTCAGGAATACGAGCTTATCGCAGAAAAACAGGACAGCGCTTGGATGCGCGCCTAATGGACACGAGACTGAAGAGATCCCGCTTTTTGTTGAAGCAGTATGCAGGAAAAAAGCAACGTCAAATACCTTTTTTCGGACGAATAAAATTTTACTGTGGAAGAGAACTCCAACAAACAAAATAATTAGGTGTATGACAAAGTAAGCCACCGTATTTCGCCTGTCCAGCGAGGCCATTTTTCATGGTCAGGTTAGGAGTCTCACACTGAGAGACACTTATGAGAAAGGCGTAAAAACGAATGCGATTATGTATCACAGTGCTAAAGGACCTTGTGGAACCTGTTTCTCATACCATGTTCAGTAAGAGGTCATGGGTATTCCAACAAGATTCTGCGCCAGCCCATAGAGCGTGAAGCACGCAAGACTGGGTGATTCCACATGAAAGTGACTTCATCCGCAACGAAGATTTTTTTTTAATTTAATTGGAAGGCAAACAAGCAGACGGATTTCCTGATGGTAAGAAATTCACGCCACCTAGAGACACCAAAGATGGTAATGGTGCCGACCTGAGGTACGGATGTTAGGCCTCGAGCAAAAGTAAGTTTACCGGCTACCTTACCCTCCGAACCGGAACACGTCATGACGTTATGGCGGCAGGAATAGGTAAGGCGGTAGTACCAATCCGGGCGAGTTGCTGCGAAACTCTACCACCTAGTTAGATGTCACGGTGTTAGTGATGATAAGCCTCTGCTCGCCTTTTACGAGCTACCTGGCAAGAAAGCCTGCCTGGAAATTTTGCAAAGGAGCCCGGACCAACACGGGGAAAACTGGCCTTCTTTCAGTCCAGACTTGAATCCGTTGGATTACAAAATATTGCAACATTTGGAGCAGAAGGCCTGCTTAAAACCTCATCTCAATTTGGAGTCATTCAAGGCATCCCTGATCAAAGCAATGTTAACATGGACCTCGTGCGTGCTGATGAAGAATACTAGCCGCGCAGATTGAAGGCCTGCAATTAAAATCGCGAAGCTCATTTTGAGCACGTTTTATTCAATTAATTTTGATAAATTAATGATTATTCTAAAAACAGACAGGTGATTATTATTTAACAATAAACAAGTGACGGAACTTACGACCCGACTAAATAAAATGTGATATACGTAATATCACATTCAAATTTAGTTTAATTAGTTTTATTATAATTATACATATATATAATATAGAGAATTCACGTTATTTTCCGTAGCAGCGCGGCAACTAAATTCGCTGTGGCAATTACAATATTAATTACTCCGCATCGTCAAGTTGATATCACTTGGGACGCCTGTAGGTATTGTGGTTCACCGAGTGATCTAATTAACCTCACTATCTTGTAAATTTACAAGAGTGTATATTTATAGACTGCAGTTTTGTTTGTTTGTGAAATGTTTTACATTATAATAACAATGAGCTCACTGACTGCATTAGCAACAGTGAGATCGGAGAGAAACTCGGATCAAAAAGTGATTGTGTAAAATACGAAAAATGGAAATTTCTATTAGTTCGGTCATGTAAAGAATGACAGATGAAAAATTAACAACACAGATATATACAATGCGAATTTGGATGGATATAGGTACCCGGGAAGACCTAGGTTGACATTCCACGATCAAATCGCTCGGAATTTATTCGAGGATGGTATAATGATGGTATAAAATGGGTTTGGGAGACGCGGATTATAGCAGATCTGTAAGATCCGTTCAAATTGACAATTACGATACTCTCCGCCTAACGCCCAAGAGACATAGCATGTGTGCAAGTGTATGTGTAAGATAAGTAAGCTATAAAAACAGACAGCCCTGTGCGAATCCATGTCTAGTAAGTTTGCAAGTATGAAATAAAGACATTTGAATGTTAACAAAAAAAAATATTGTAGGAAGGGAGAGCCAATTTCAGTTTTAAGCCATGTGACCAGACGTTCCGTTTTAAACAGGACCTTGTCGTTTACCGGTTGCCTGTTCCGGTATCCCTACGGGATACAAAAATGTCCTGTTTGCTAAACATAGCTCGCGGTATAGTTATATTTAACTCGGACTTCTGTCCATATTACTTCATTCTTTGTTGGCCCAAAAGTTGACTGATGGAGAATGCAAATAACCATCAAGTTCGCCTTTTGTACAAACTCCTTTTGTTTGGCTGTACATCAATGAAAAATAAACATATGAATGTCCGCAGACGTATGTGACACAAGTGTCAAAGTCTGTACATAATAAAATAGGTAAAATACATTCAATATTTATATTAGGTATCTTAAAATTGCTTTTTTTGTTTGTCCCATTAAATAAACATAAATAAAATATATTGAAATGTATGTATAAGCATTCATTAAATCTGCTATTTAAGAAAAAAAAATGTCCCGTTTTGAGCCTAAAATAAATGGTCACTCTAGTCATGAACAACTACAGGGTATCCTCCAATATGGTTACTATCTTTACGTAACCGAATGTCCGTCGCTGTTATCCAATTAAGTCTTCTCGTGAGTAACGCGGCAATACCTAACCGGGGACGCCAAATAACCTTGTATTTGTGTTGCTTAACCGGTATTTATGTGTCGTTATCTACCCGGATAAAATTGGAATTTACATCGACCAACTCCAATGTAATAGTAATAATGTATAGTGTAGTAATGTACTGAAACTAATGTCATACATTATGGCATCTTCAAGCCTGTATCCCCAACGACATAAGCAGAGCTACAGATACCATTAGTCAAAGATA
>NJDC01000064.1:218068-232312 GCA_002245475.1 Calephelis virginiensis | reverse complement strand
AAACGGGTTGCACTAAGGGAGTGCCGGCAGAAGTGAAAACTTGAATATTGACGTTTTGCATTTTTAATATTTTGGAATGGTTAGGGAATAGTTTTGCACGAATTGTTTTAATTATCAGTATGAATATATTATCATTCATTGCGCTATCATACACATCGTATACGTCACAAACATGACAACACGAACATTCGCGCAAGCGCCCTGCGCCGTCTTACGAATTTCCGATCAGGTCACGTGTCCTGACGCGAGTTTAGAAGTTTTTACCCATTCCAAAAAAAGTGAGCAACACCGCTAAAGAAGTTTTCACTTCGAAAATAGAAGAATTTTATGACACTAAGGTGAGTAAAATTAGCAGCTGCCCTTTCTTCCAAACTGTGGGACGACAGAAGAAAGCACTGATATTGCGAGTATATTGACAGGAGTAAGTCAAAATAAAATCAGTATCTTCACGCCCATATCGCCGAAGAGGTAGGCAGAGGCACAACCAGGACACCCACGACTAGCCGAAGATACAAGTCCCACAATGTGATAGGTGGCAAGCCTATCGCCAACCGGGCACATATCCTATCCCGAGCAACAATTTTTATTAGAAAATTGGAAAAACCCAATTTTCTTTTTGTTGTCCGACCCGGGATTCGAACCTGGGACCTTATGCAGTCAAGTCCGACAACTGAACCGCTAGACCACAGAGGCGATGAAAATAAAATCAAAATAAAAAATATATGTATATAAGTAAATTTAAATGTTCGAGATAGTTCTTAGCTACATTCGAAGTAGGTTTTTTCAAGTGTTATTGAAAATTTAGTTCTTGTTTTGACAATAAATGTTAATATTTTTGGCGATTCTGCTGTTCCAAAACTAATCTTATTTTTAAATGCATAATATATTTTTCAATTAAAACAAAACCAAAAGAGATAGAACATTTTAGATACGTCAGATTAGTCCCGATATATTAAATTACGAGTACATTAATAATGTTTTTAAATAACGTTTTCCAGAAGATAGTTTAAATGTCTGTATAAATGTCATGTACATACTAACTGACAGCACCAAAAGTGTTTTGTCTCATTCTATTAGTTTCGTTGAAAGAAGATAGCAATAACTTAAAATTAGTTTAGTGAGTGTGCAACAATATTACCATTATCTAACCCAATTAGTTAAAAAAAAACTTTGGAGTATTTTTTTGGCTTATTTACAAATGGAAACCTTTTAGCTTGTATATACCCAAAAAAACCCAAAATCACGACGAGGGTTCACGAAAATCCCCGTTTTTTTGGATGGCTAATATGTAGCTAGCCTCGCGGTATTTATAACTTCACCGGACTTCGTAAAGCCCCGTTGGATTATAGGGTTATTCCACAGTCATTGATCCTTTTCTTGTTAGGGTTAGTCCCAATAAAATATTCAACTGCAAATAAAATTAGTTTTAACTTTGCCAGGAATTGGATATGTGCCCGGTTGATGATAGGCTTTCCATCTATCACATTTTGGGACTTGTATCTTCGGCTAGTCGTGGGTGTCCTGGTTGTGCCTCTGCCTACCTATAGTGAGTGGTCTATTTATGCCTCCGATTACCTACTTCTTTAGGGATATGGGCGTAGACACTTTTTTTCATATTTTTGATTGAGGAAGACTTATTTTAAAAAAATAACAAAACTTAACAACTGTGTTTAAGTTATTATTAAACTCATTTTTAATAACTGCATCTCATTCATCGTTTCGAACACACTTCGTTACTAGTTTATTAAATATATAAAAAGTTATCGAAATAAGAAATACGTCTAAAAACTCTCATAAACATTAAATTTCATTATTTTTCTTCGGATTACAGAGGGTCTTCGTTAAACCGTCTGTAAGCAATATTATGTTAAGACGGCTGTAAGCCATTTAAATGTATTATTATTCTGTTATATCGTCTTTTACGGCAGTCGTTGAACAAAGACATTAAAATTACTGTTTATTCGCGAACTTTCAGCTTCGAAACCGCCCATTACAGAGCCATAAACCGAGCTCTTAAATTATGGTTAGGCACTTTAGTAAGCAATTTCGTTAATAATTACAGTAACTGCTCCATAAAAATAACGTACAATTTGTCGCAAAAATAAAATTCAACGATTTTAATGTTAAACTGATTGCCATCGTGACAATTCTGACAAAACATTGAATTTATTTAATAAGCGAATTCAGTAGTTTTTTTACGAAAAAAACAGTGAAATAAGTAAATCTAAAATTAGTAATAACGAGTTTTGAGTAAATTTGTAGATTTTTACGAAAATTTTGATGAAACAAATAAAGTTTATTAATTACTTTGTCAAACAACATTTGAAACACAAAAGTCAATACAATGTCAAATTTATTACCTACAGTACCTATATAATTTACGTAACGCTTAACGTTTTTAAAGAATTATTCGTCAACTTTCAAAACCATCCATTACAAAGCCATAAACTACGCTCGTAAATTGAAGTTAGGCACTTTAGTAATCAATTTAGTTAATAATTACAGTTACTGCTATTTAAAAGTAAGGTTCAATTTGTCGCAAAAATAAAATTCAACGATTTTAATGTTGAACTGTTTACCATCTTGACAGTTCTGACGAAATATAGAATTTATTTGATAAGCGACTTTAGTAGATTTTCACAAAAATAACAGTAAAATAGGTAAGTATAAAATTCCCTTCATAAGTAAAAAAAATGCTGACATTCGGTGAATCTCCCCACATACCCCACAACTTTTAAACGGCTCAACCGATTTTCATTAAATATGTCTAAGAACACTCGCACATAAGTTACCTTTAATACAAAAAAAAAAAACACAGACAGACAACTCAAACTTATAAGACCCCTCTTTTTGCGTCAAGTTTCATACCATAAATTACAGAGTCCAAAACAACGCTGCTAAATTATAGTTAAGCACTTTAGTAAACAATTTCGTTAGTAATAGGCACAGTTACTGCTATATAAAAATAACGTAAAATTTGTCGCGAAACTAAAACTCGACGATTTTTATGTAAAACTAGTCTTTGACAATTCTGACGAAGTATTGAACTAATTTGGAATCACCACAGCAGCGAAATATACTAATGAGTTAAATTAGCTAAAATTTATGAAGATATTCGTTTCATTACTGTATTACATTGTGATTAAGGTTGCATTTGACTTTTATTGCTTTTCGTATGCTTTATTTTGTCTAGTATTAGATTAATTTTTATATTTTTAAGAGCACCATTACACAGCATCTCGATAAATCTTGTTCCATATGAGATCTAGGGTTGACTGTAAGAGATCGTTGACTTGGCGATAAGGCCGCCTTTGTGTATCTCATAATTTAAGTTTCATTTGATAGATTGGATTGTATTGTATTGTACATCATTATGCACTTACCAACTATAGATACCAATAGGTAAGGCCATGAATCCCTACCCAGGTATATGTATGCATATACGTAGATTATGTATATGGTCTTAAGTATAACGTACCTGTCCATGATAATCAAAGCCGTGTCTCCTCGCAATCTCCTCAGCATGCTCCGCACCATCAGGTACGTGAACGGCGAACTCGTTGTGATACATAGTCTGCCGCACGCTCGCGCAAACCTGCAGCGCAGCCAGCAGAGCCAGCGCGCGCCATGACACAACCATGACAGATGGTGTGTCAACTATCACAACATCAGTGACACTAACACACAGACAAACACAGCTTTAACACTTTATCACGACATACACACTATCCCGAATAACTCCTTGGCTCATTCCTTGTGTTACCTGGAACAAAAATGTATTAATTTATTAATAGTGCCAACAAATAGTAGCAAAGGCCTATAGCCAAGAAGAGTTAAGCAGAGGTACTACTAGCCGACGCTAAGTCTAACAATGTGATAGATGGCAAGTCTATCGCCAACCGGGCATATGACTAATAAAGGGTAACGTTGGTTTTATGAGGAAATTGAATACGCACAATTCCTTTGTGTTATCCTACCCAGGGATTGAACCCGGGACCTCATGAAATCAAGTAATACATTAGACCAATAGATCACGGAGGCAATCATCGAACTTTTAAAACTTGAAAATTCACGCGTACATGGTTTCATTCTTTTCCCGCGTTGGTCCGGGCTCCTTTGCAGAATAGACCATCGGCCTTCCTGCCAGGCAGCTCGTAAAATGCGAGCATAGACTTACCGTCACTAACACCGTCACATCTGACTAGGTGGTCGAGTCTAGCAGCGAATCGCCCGGATTGGTACCACCGCCTCACTTATTCCTGCCGTCATAACGTCAGTGCTTGCTGTTGACGTGTTTCGGTTCGGAGGATGTATCTCCTCAGAGGATATGTCTCTAGGCGGTGTGAATATCTTACTATCAGGAAATTCATCTACTTGTTTGCCTTCCAATATCATAAAAAAGATGACCGAACCAGCCGAGTATGCATTTTATAATTTTAACACCAACGCTTTCGATTCCAATTTCTTTCAAAAGAGGGGTCTTTCTCGGATCTCACTGTTACAAATGCGGTCAGCGAGCGTTACACCACAGATTTTCCATAACGCTCTCGTTTCGACTGCCTTCCTTCTACTCAAAGTATTTTTATTTTAGCACTTGCCCTGTGCTTGGGTTAAATTTCTATAAATTTTAAAGAAAGAAAAAATTTCGCCCCAGACAGGATTTGAACCTGTAACCTTCCGTCTCAAGCCGACGAATGCTCTAATCAATTGAGCTACTGAGGAATCAAGTCCCGTGGCGAAATTTTTAATTCCTTTCTTACCCTTCTACTCTACACAATTCAGTTAAACAAAGTTGTAATTTCACTTCAATTACGCGAAGTCGGGTTTAGTTTCTTATACAAGGTTGTTGAACAAGATCTCACAACATTAAGGATAAAACCACCTAAGTGACGCGTCACGTGTCACTTCAGCAAGCAAGCAAGCGTTCAAGTTGAAACCATATTTCCAATAATTGAAGTCTCCATATGAGTTTCTAACGCGTGAACGCTCAATAAATCTAATGTTCGTACAAAGAGCCTTGGGCATATTAATATTTTAATAAAGGTTTATGAATTTTAGCTTGGAAATAATTACTTTCCGCTTTACTACTATTTTCTGCCTTCGGCTTTGCTCGTGGAATCAGAACGTTTTAAGTAAATATTTTCACGCCCATATCCCGAAGCGGTAGGCAAAGGCACAACCAGAACACCCACGACTAGCCGAAGACGCTATGTCCCACAATGTGATAGGTGACAAGACAACCGGACACATATACAATCCCCAGGCAGTCAATTTTATTAGAAAATTGAAAATACACATTTTCTAATTTCTTTTTGTTGCCCGACCGGGGGGATCAAAACCGGGACATCAAGAAGTCAAGTCCGACTCTGTGGTCTAGCGGTTCAATTGTTGAACTTGACTGCATGAGGTCCCAGGTTCGAATCCCATGTCGGACAACAAAAAGAAAATTGAGTTTTTCCAATTTTCTAATAAAAAAAAAAGTTGCTCGGGATAGGATATGTGCCCTGTTGGCGATAGGCTTGCTACCTATCACATTGTGGGACTTAGTATCTTCGGCTAGTCGTGGATGCCCTGGTTGTGCCTCTGCCTACCACTTCGGGGATATGGGCGTGAATATACTCTAGTCTAGCTCGCATTTGACCGGTTTTGATGAAACATTATATAATGCATATATTTTTAAACGTACATCTATTCTTCAAATAGAATTTTTTACACACAATATTATATCAACATTGATAGTAATCCGAATGATGCGAAAATATATAGATAAAGCAACAAAAAACCAGAAAACAAAAAAAAAAAAAATTAGAAAAAACTTTTTCTAAAACAGGTAACGTAAACATATAAAGACAGTTTTTGTGCGATACTACAACGTTTACATTTAATAACATCGATAGAAATGTAAAGTCACGTGTCTATTAAGCATCTCGTTACATTCGCCTGTTAATTGAAACCATATTTTTATTAACTGAAGTCTTCATTACTTTCTTGTAAACGTTTTAATAACCTCAATTAACCTTTCTTACATATTTTTTATCAAAGTTCTACGATTTTATTTATTTCGAGTTAAATATTTTTACACAAATTCTCACAGAATACGAAACCCTCATGTGTAACTTCAACTACTCACTTCATAACATGATAATTGAAACAATATTTCCAATAATTGAATTCTCCATAGAAATTGTTAGGTATTAGCGCTTAATAAATCTAAAATTGTAATGTTCATACAAAAGGCCGGGTCATATTAGTACATATTTTAAAGTATCTTCACGCCCATTTCCTAGTAGACGTGCCACCTATCCCACAATGTGATAGGTTGCAAGCCAGCTAATGGGGCAAGTATCACTTTATGTCTTAGAAAATTAAATATACATATATTCTATATTTTGCTGCCTTACCCGGTGATCGCACCTGGGATCTCGAGAAGTCAAGTCCGATGCCGGGCCGCTAGACCACAGCGGAGATATTTTAAGAAAGCTATATTAAGCTTAGTCATAAATTATATTGTGTTTTATGACATACTAGCCGACCCTGCGAACTTTGTTTTACTTGACATTAATAGCTACTAACAGTTCGTAAGGATTAAAGCATTGTTTTTTCCATTTTCCTGAAATTTCGGTTTTTTCTTCATTAGAACCTTCTCCTGACAATAACTAATACAACTAAAGCATAATAAGCGAAATCGGTCCATCCGTTAAGGCGTGATGCGATCGATGAACAAGCAAAATGAGGTTTCATTTTTATATACATACTAGCGGCCTGCCCCGGCTTCGCACGGTTATGAAATATACATATAAACCTTTCTCTTTAATCACTTTATCTATTAAAAACCGCATCAAAATCCGTTGCGTAGTTTTAAAGATTTAAGCCTACAAAGGGACATAGGGACAGAGGAAGCGATTTGTTTTATACTATGTAGTGATATTATATTTAGTCGACTCAGCAAACTTCGTATCGCTTGACATTAACAACAGCTACTACATAATATTTGATGCTCCTATAGTAGCGCAGTCTGCGCTGTCCAATGTAAAACATCCCAAAATCAACAACAACGACTACTACAAAAATTATTAAAAAACATTTCCCAGTGGACCAAATTGTGAATCTAAACCGTTCGCGAATCCTTTTGAACACACACAAAACAATCATCAAAATCGCTCCAGTCGTTCAGGAGGAGTTCAGTGACATACACACACACACACACACACACACACACACACACACACACACACACACACACACCAGAAATATATATCTAAAGATAGATTAGTAGTTGCTAGCGATATCGCTAGCGAGGACCCCTGATAGCAAGAAGCAATAATTTCTCACTTTTTGTTCTTTATGTAATAATGAAACCAACGGATTTCTTAATGTAAAAACATGTCACTGATAAACTTAAATTCATTGAAGGTGTGTTTACAAAACATCAATGTGCAGGATATATCTAACATTCCTGCCAAAGGACAGCAACCAACTATGTCACCAAGAGTGTCTGCAGGTCATGGTTGTCT
The DNA here is from genome assembly GCA_002245475.1 of Calephelis virginiensis. Taxonomy (NCBI): domain Eukaryota; kingdom Metazoa; phylum Arthropoda; class Insecta; order Lepidoptera; family Riodinidae; genus Calephelis; species Calephelis virginiensis. Next base: position 224,798 of record NJDC01000064.1, on the reverse strand, counting down.
TTTGCCATCAATTGCGCCAGCCGATTGCTTGTTTGCTGTTTTACACATACAAAAAACATCAACGATTTGCATAGGATGTAAGTCCACAGTGACAGCAGATAAGATAATCTAGGCGAGCAGTTTTAAGACACTTCTGCTTAGTCACAACATCCTCTAGATGAATAATCAATTTAAATAAATTTTAAAGAAAGAAGAAATTTCGCCCCAGACAGGATTTGAACCTGTAACCTTTCGTCTCAAGCCGACGAATGCTCTAACCAATTGAGCTACTGAGGATTCAAGTCCCGTGGCGAAATTTTTAATTCCTTTCTAACCCGTTAACGCGGGTAGTTTAATAAATTTAAAACCAAAAATCCTACTAATATCATAAATGCGAAAGCTTGTGGATGTATGTGTGGATGTTTGTTACTCTTTCACGCTCGAATGGCTGAACGGATTTGTCTGATATCTGGAAAAAAGATAAATTGTGACCTGAATCAATATAGAGGCTTCTTTTAATTGCGAGCGCACAACGGGTTCCTGTAAAAACACGAGCGAAGCCGCAGGCAACAGCTATTCAATTACAACTAGTTAGCTAACCACTTCGGGCAATGGAAATGTCACACCCCTATGCCTGAAAGTAATTCATATGTTAATTCAGAAAGTATACAGGCTGTTCCAATAACGGACGCACAAATGTGAACAATAGAAAAAAAACTGGAATATCCCAAGATAATCCAGATAAGCCACGCGGGTGGAGTATAAAAAGCCTGACCGTGAATACATCAAGACCAGGAAATTTATTGAGAATACATTCGGAGCCTTCAGAATTTAAATCGGCTATCTGAAAACTCTTGGAAGATTAATTTACGATAATTGAAAGAAGAAATATATACTTAAATCAGAAAAAAATAACTAAATTGTCAACACCCATAAAAATGTATAGTATTATAGCACTACTAACCAGGAAAGACGATTCGTAGTAAATTCGTTGAAAATTAACATAAGTCAAAGATAGCAAATATATCCACCTTTGTATTAAATAGCATCGACTAACGTCTATGTTAACGTCTAACGGCGGGGAGATTCATATAATTTATTCGGTCAGGTAAATACAGTTCCTAACAATTCATATTATCCTCAAAAAAAAGCATTAAAATAATATAAAAATCAAAATTAATTATGTTTCAACTAGTTATTAAACAACGAACCTAAAAGTTACCATAATTAAACTGACACTAACGACTTCCGTAAATTACAATTTAAACATTTAGAAAACAAATAATATATAATATAATGCATAATATATATAGAGGTAAGCAATAAATTGTAACCTAACGGAACGCTACTTGCTAAAACGATCGATTACGAACGTACTCGTACATAACGCTCAGCGCCACAAACACGTCAAACCATAATTCGTTCGAAGTTCATATGTATAAGTTAAATTTTGTGAACCATTTCACACACTTTATTCAATTAAGATTTGTATTAAGTGGTGTATATACTAATACTGATTTTAACAAACCGATCAGGTTTCATCTGGAGTCTCATTCCGACCAATCGCGGTAAATCTAAATTCTAATATCCTGTTCATTAGTACTGCACTCATAGAGCATTCGATACGTTTACGAGAAAGCCAATTAAGAATTTGAAATAACAAAATATTTTAACAATAGCAAACCAGAACTCACTGTAGTAGTATGTTTAATTTCATTTGCAATCATTCATATCAGAATACACTTGGACTGTGGTACTTAATAATATTTTATTTCTTTTTGTTTTCACGTTATTGGGCTTTAACTGTCAAACAGCAAAAGTTTGTTGTTAAACCTTAAACAAAAATAAATATAGCCCCGAAGTTGCTGTAAAAGCATAAATGTTTTTCAAAGGTCGTAAGGGAAGGCCACTTCTGTAGACGTTTACGAAGAAATTAAGCAGCTAGACAAGTTTATGCTGGGCATGGCCAAACAAAACGAATACGATTCTTTAGTGGCACTTCACCACGGACGCAAACCACACTTCGATCGTAGTTTGTATACATTTTATATATAGCTAAAAGTAGGAAGAAAATTATTTTTACCCTTTATTTTAAGCAGTTTCAGAAAAATATTTTATTAAAGTTTCGCATTTTTTTAGTTACAAATATTGATTTTAGCAAACAGTGTAGATTCCACCAGGCTCATTAGGAAAGGCCGCCTCTGTAAACGTTAACGAAGAAATCAAACAACAAGTTTCTTTTATCCTGGACAAAGCCAAGAAAACAATTAATACGATGGCTGTGTGGCACTTCACTACGAAAACAAACCACACGTCGATCGTAGATTGCAAACACTTTATATGTAGCTAAAAGTACGAAGAAAATGACTTATACCCATTATTTCCCCGTGTTGGTCCGGGCTCCTTTGTAGAATAGACCATCTGCCTTCCTTGCCAGGCACCTAGTAAAAGGCGAGCATAGGCTCACCGTCACTAACACCGTGACATCTGACTAGGTGGTAGAGTTTAGCAGCGACTCGCCCGGATTGGTACCACCGCCTTACCTATTCCTGCCGCCATAACGTCATGACGTGTTCCGGTTCGGAGGGTAAGTTAGCCGGTAAACTTGCTTTTGCTTGAGGCCTATCATTCCGGCCTCAGGTTGGCAACGCACCATTACCACCTTTGGTGTCTCTAGGCGGCGTGAATTTCTTAACATCAGGAAATCCGTCTGCTTGCTTGCCTTCCAATATCATTCAAAAAAAAATATATTTTAAACAATGTCTGAGACATTTTTCGAACAATTCATAGACAAGTTTCGCATCTTTAGTTAGAAATATTGCTTTTAGCAAACATTGCAGATTCCATCAGTCTCGATGTTCACGTCCAACCGCGGGGACCTCGTCTGAGTTGATTCGCGGAATTCCAATATCCTGTTCATCAGTTCTCCCCGCACAGAAGAACTGGAACATTCATCAGGAATTTCATTTTAAATATTATATAATAGAAAATACTTTCAATACTTAAAATCGAACTTATTACAGTTTGTTTAAAATTTAAAATAGAAATACGCCTTCTGTTGCCTCTCGACATAATTACTTGAATTTGTCAAATAATATTAAAAAAGTGGATTAAAAAATTTGGTTTTTCTCATGTCTTTACTAACTTCCATGACAAATTTTATCAAAATCGATGTAGAGGTTAAGAAATCATACCGTTTTTTATACGAGAAGTCAGCGAACAAGCACAAGGCATTCCTGATGATAAAAGAAAGCCGTGGCCTATATATGTTACAGGTGCGTAACTGCCCTGAGGCCGGGATACCGTCCAGATCGGAACATAACAATCATTGACTGCCTCGTTGGTCCAGTGGCCAGCGCAAACGCCTAACTACACCGATCAACCGCGAGGCTCGAGTTCGATCCCCGAAGAACAAAAAGCTTAATAGTGTAACCTCAATTGCTACCTGTTACCACCTTTTTTTGCCCGTGAGGTCAATGCTCCTACAGGAACATTTTTTTTGGGGAAGAAACTATTTTTTTTTCGGAGGGTAAGGTAGCCGGTAAACTTACTTTTACTCGAGGTCTACCATCCCGGCCTCAGGTTGGCATCGCACCCTTACCACCTTTGCTGGATCAGGAAATCCGTCTGCTTATTTGCCCTCCAATACCATAAAAAATACCCTCTATGTGTGTGCCAAATATTATGAAAATCGGTTTCAGCAATAATTGCGTGAAGGAGTAACAAACAAACAAACAGACTTTCGTATTTATAATATTAATAGAATAATACATTACATTGTACCCTTTTAATAAATTAATTCGACTTAATGAACAGAATAATTGTATTGGAAAACGGTCACGAAGAACGGATTATTTGCAATATCACAATCGACCGCTACATATTTGCCATAAACTTTGGATAAAGCTAGGGTTGTCAGAGTCAGAAAAGTAATAAGAAATGTAAAAAAAACAACTCTCGCCCTATGACGCAAGGAACTTAGGGTGAAGTATGTAAAGGATGTAAAGTTTTGACAAAAAATATGACTGTCTGAGGATGTCACCAAAACCATTATTGTACTATACTATTAATATTATGAATGCGAAATTTTGTATATTTGTTTGTTTGTTTGTTACTCCTTCACGCAAAAAAATACTGAACCAGTTTTCATGAAATTTGGTACACACATAAAGGGTAACTTGGATTAACAAATAGGATAGTTTTTATCCAAAAATATTTTCCTGTAAGACCATTATTCATGCGGGCAACGCTGTGGGCAACAGCTAGTAATTCATAAATAATTGTTTCAAAATTCAATGTGTTTCATTATTTATGCCAGACAAATAAATCAAATTTCAGTATCTCTACAAACAGTCATAAAAGCAATTTCTATTATTGTATATATGTAACGAACATAACTTTTTTTTGTTTCTTTCGTTTTTTATTTTTATGAAAGCGACGATAGAGAATGGACAAACGATCCATCTGATGCAAAATTATCGCCGCAGCTTAGCTGCAACACAAGGAGCCGTCTTTTTAGGAAAGAGCAAGCTTTTTAAGTACCCAAATCGTTACGTTTTGGGAGTAATCTTCTAAACTTATTAAGACGAGATTTTTACAAGTAGAAGATTAGAAGAAAGTAATAATACCTTTCTATTCAAATCACTACATAGTATAAAACAAAGTCGCTTCATCTATCCCTATGTCCCTTTGTATGCTTAAATTTTTAAAACTAAGCAACTGATTTTGACGCGGTTTTTATTAATAGATAAAGTGATTGAAGAGGAAGGTTTATCTGTGTATTTCATAATCGTTCAAAGCCGGGGCGCGCCGCTAGCAATTAATAAAAAATTAAAAATCGGAATAAGAAAAAACTTTATTCACGTGACCATACTGGGTGGTGGTACTTGTGCGCGTCGACATTTTTTTAAACTACCATCGGATCGGAATCGCGGCCACACACTGAGAAGATCCGACGAAAGAAACTCAGCGGGCTGCCCAGTTTTATTAGACATCTTACCTTTAAATAAGTTTAAAAAATGTATAAAAACAAAATTATGTAAGAAAGGCTATTTAAGGTCTCAGAGTATTTGAAAGACTAACACGCTTGGGAATACAGATATCACTGCAATTTGTATTGTCATACTTTTTATTTTAAAAAGTATCTTTACGTCCATATCCCCGAAGCGGTAGGCAGAGACACAACCAGGGCCAGCCACGACAAGCTGAAGACACTAAGTCCCACAATGTGATAGGTGGCAAGCCTATCGCCAACCGGGCACATTAAACCAATCAAATGCAATTTTATTTTTTATTTATTGCAGAAGTATATGCATGTAGAAAAAAGCGGTTATTTTGATACACATAACAATAATAAATACAAACAAACAAAACGGAAATAATTATTACCAACAAACACTCCAATTCTATTTATGTAGTGAACTTCCTAAAATACCATGGTTCGCCTCAAGTAAATTGACTAGCCAAAAACTAGTTACACTTATGAGATTACGTGCCGGGCACATCCCAATGAACGCTTTCGGTCACATGATGAAAGTCACTATAACTCCAAACTGTTCAATCTGCGATACCAGAGAAGATGTGTACCACGCTTTAGTGGAGTGTAGCCGGGTCGGGGCCGCGAGGAGCAGAATGGAGTCGGCGGCGGGTGCAGCACTCAGGGAACTAGGTTCTGTGAATGACATACTCGCTAAGCCGAACTCATTAATATGTTTGTGTCTAGTTAATTTATTTGAGGTACTAACAAAAATTAGAAGTAACGAAAGTTAATACTAGCTTTCATTATTTAAATTTTTTAGATTAAGTTTTTTTGTGTCATGTTTTTTTATATTATACTTACTGTTTTTTTTTAGTTTAAGATATTATGCATAAGGCTGGCATAGTCGTTTCACGACTAAAGCCTATAAATAAAGACACAAAAAAAAATCTATTCATTTTAAAAGTATAGACTTGTATTTAATCCATATTAGATGGGCGGTAAAGTATCCCTTATCAAAAATAAGTGCCAACGGTGAACACTGTAAAGTATAAATATTTGTCGTCCAAATTTTAATCTGACATGAGAAAGCCCTACTTGCACCCAAACTCCAATCGGGGAATTTAAAACCTTTTGGACCAGTTTATTTCACTCGCGTTTTATATCCGCTCTTATTAAATTTTAATCAAAGGTTTACATTTTCACTCGTTTGAATAAAATGTTTGATCGAGTACAATTAGATTTAATACAGCCTTTACATTTATTCGGCAACTTATTTACATCTATTTGAAATTAATTGCGCCATTTCTTTTTCACAAATTCTAAGAAAACTAGTTCAAGGTAGAGTAAATCTAAATACTATAATATCTGTTGTCAGGCAAACATCTACACGTGCATTATTGTTTTTTTTTTAATGTAAATAACATAGAGAGCGATAAGTAGAAGGATATTAGTGTCAGGCCGAAACCGGTTTTTAGCCGAAATATATTATTTTATTTATTTAATTAATCTAAGCCTAATAAACCGCAACCCACAACTACCCTACTTTACTAAACACAAAACACGACAATGATAAGCACTAATATTAAAGATAGTAGTCCTATGACTACTATTTATGGTAACTATTTTAGGTATCTGGTAAAGAGAGTTATAACATAACTCAAGACGAGTCCTCAGAAAACTCTGCCTTTTTAGTCCTATGACTAATATTTATGGTAACTATTTACATATATAATAGTTAGTTATAATTTATATTAGTTATAATAGTTAGTTAGT
>NJDC01000064.1:200614-217695 GCA_002245475.1 Calephelis virginiensis | reverse complement strand
GTAAATCTAAATATTATAACATCTGTTGTCACGCAAAAATCCACACGTGCATTTACTGTTTCTTTTATGTAAATAACATAGAGAGCGATAAGTAGAAGGATATTAGTGTCAGGCCGAAACCGGTTTTTAGTCGAAATATATTATTTTATTTATTTAATTAATCTAAGCCTAATAAACCGTAACCCACAACTACCCTACTTTACTAAACACAAAACACGACAATGACAAGCACTAACATTAAAGATAAGGTAGCAACTCTGCCTTCCTAGTCCTATGACTACTATTTATGGTAACTACTTACGGTATCTGGTAAAGAGAGCTATAACATAACTCAAGGCAAGTCCTCAGAAAACTCTGCCTTTTTAGTCCTATGACTAATATTAATGGTAACTATTTACATATATAATAGTTAGTTATAATTTATATTAGTTACAATAGTTAGTCAGTACATAGTTAAATATATAACCCCCTTCTTTTTTTCGAAGTCTACTAAAAATCGTTGCAAGCCTCATCATCAAATAAAATAAAAAAGTATCTTTACACCCATATCCCCGAAGGGGTAGGCAGAGGTACAACCAAGGCACCCACGACTAGCCGAAGACACTAAGTCCCACAATGTGATAGGTGGCAAGCCTATCGCCAACCGGGCACATTTCCAATCCCGACCAACAGTTTTTTTAATTAGAAAATTGGAGAAATCCAATTTTCTTTGTATTGGCCGACCCGGGATTCGAACCCGGGACCTCATGCAGTCAAGTCCAACACACCGCAAGACCACAGAGGCGATCAAATATTTCTCAAAAAATCCAACAAAAAAATATCTACTTACATATATAATGTAAGTTATTGCTATTTTACATAATCAAAACACAAGCAAACACTTGTATGATAGTTTGTAGCAAAAGCACAATTATTTCAAAAAGAAAATCTAGCAGTACTGCTACCACACTAGTGAACTAAAAAATCTGCAGACAAAAATACGGAAAACCTTTATACACATCACTGTAAGGTTCCACAGTAATTAAGAGGATTCGCACATTCCAAAATTATCTAGACAAAAAATGGCGCGAACACTAACACAAACTAAAGGAATTTCGTTTTACTCTCAAACTCTCTTATAAAGGCAAAGCCACGCCCGAGGGGTTCCGACTTGAAAACAAACAGTCGCTGCAAATATAAAATTTAACGAAAGCGTTTTCACGCCATCCGACACGACATATTTCCAATTTAATATTCGATATTATAATAAAAAATCAATCCTGTACTGCAACGGAGATGTTACCGTTTACAGAACGTTTGTTGCCATAGTAATTGATAGTTGATACACCATTACTAACGATTATTTTGAAAACTTGGTTACTACTAAGTACTGACATCCTCTTTGTCTCTTCCAAATAATAACATATTGTGATTATTTAGAGGAGCCAAAGATGACGCGAGGACACCACAAAAACAAAACTTAGTTACCAAATTGATTTTTCTGTAATACTAACACACGGATAACACGCAGACTGAATCTATCGTCCTAAAGCTGTCTTTTCTGCAAAATATAAACCTAGATGTTTTCAGATTTGAATCATCACCCTTGACCCCAACATTACTTTTGTTGTAAGGGTTGAGCGTCGCAATGATAAAAAAATAAACAAGTTAAGAATACAAAAACCACAATGTACTTAATGGTTTATAAACAAATTTAATTGACTTATACAGAATTAGTAAAAATGTGCAAAAATCTGCAACCCAGAGTCATGTGCGTCAAGTTTTAAATGAAGCCTTTTACGGGCACCCGTTTTCAGATTGCAATGTACAGGAGCAAAAAAAATACTTACCAATGTACGACGTAATGGCAAAAACAAGTAATTTTATTAAATAACGTCGTATCGTTTATCCTAAAAGTATTAAAGTAACCATCAGACGCTCAAGCAAAATCCAACCGTGGCATCGCATCGCGATTCTGAAATTTGTAGAACATGTATTTTTTAAATGCCAACGAAAACTCCTTGTTAATTTGATAGAATATCTAAGACATCGATAGATATACCTTAAAGAAGTTTCAAATTGTTTCTGACAAAATACAGGGGATAAACATGCACCCCCCCTGACAGTAAGAGATAACTGTAGCCTACAGACCCAAAGGTATTGTAGGTGCGTTCCTGTAATGTGGCCGGGGTTTTAGGCCAATTGTGCAAATCTACCGGCTACCCTACGCTCCGGATCGGAACATGACATACTAATAAACATTAAAATAAATGAAAAAAAGCAATGTTACCCAATGAGTTTGAAGACTAAAATTAAAAGCTTACTTATTTAAACTAAATGCGAAAAGCGATTATTTTACTGGTGCAATTAGTGAAAAAAAGGAGGTGCACTTTACCACAAATTTAGTTAGTGGTAGAGTCATATCATGTCTTGCCATTATGATGTTCCGTGCTGAAGAGTAGGTTAACAAGTTAATTTATACACATGGCCTAAGATCCCGGCTATTTGAAAGATACGCACCAGTAAGACCAGACGGCTCTTTTACCATCAGGAAAGTTATCCTACCTTGTCTTTCTAATGACATAAAAAGCCTTTAACTGCAAAAGTAAAGTAAACACACTTATTCTTCTGTTTCATTTTAGATACAAATAAAACAGAAAGACTTCAAAAGCAAACAACAGTTTTAATGTTACATAAAAAATTTGGTATTCCATTATTATTTTTTATAGCGTAACATCAGGGCTTTATATATTCTGTTCCGATTTGATAAACAGAAAATACGGTTAACTGAGATAGAGACAATGTTCTTTCTTTTTCTTCTTTCTTTAGGTTTTGGCCTTCACGTTAGTATTTTGCCAGTAGTCAAGTAGAAATTTGCAACGAATTTTATATAAATTTTAATCAATTATAATTAGTCATCAGCCATAAGTCATCAGTAAGTCATGTCAAGGTCTTGGGTAAAGCGGTGGCCTCATAACACAAGTTCATGTAATGAGATTTGGCGGCAACGAGGAAATACACGATACGCTAATTTCTTCATGATTATTACATTTGTGCACTTTCACTGAACAAAACTGCTGATTTTATATGTGAGCCCTTACATATTATTTATAATAAATGTTTAGCTGAAGGCGTTTTTCCTGAAATTTGGAAACGTGTTTGTATAACACCCGTCCACAAAGGTGGATCTAAATGTAATGTGGGAAAATACAGGCCTATATCTATTCTGTCAGTTTTGTCTAAATTATTCGAAAGGTTAGTTCATGATCAGATCTACCCTATTTTACATACCTCTATTATTGAGGAACAACATGGTTTTGTGCAACGCACACACATCTACTACATCTAATTTCTTAAAATTTGCAAATTATTTGTTTAAGCATATTAATCAACGGATTCAAGTTGATGCCGTATACACAGATTTTAAAACGGCTTTTGATAAAGTTGACCATGTGTTATTATTGAACAACAACTTGTTCAATAATAACACAAGCCAACGGCTTTTAATGGTATTCGTGGAAATTTGCTACGCTGGTTTGCATCCTACATCCAAAACCGATCTCAAAAAGTTGTAATTAATGGATATCATTCAAGAACTATTTTAATTACTTTAGGTGTACCACAAGGCTCAACACTCGGGCCATTGCTGTTTATATTGTTTATCAATGACATTAAAAAATGTTTTCATAATTGTAAATTTCTGCTATATGCAGATGATCTAAAAAAATTTAAAGTTATTAAATCAAGAGAAGACTGTTCTAATTTTCAAGAAGATCTAAATAGATTGACTGCATACTTTAACAATAATAAACTTCAGCTAAGTATTCCTAAATGTCATTACATTAATTTCACTCGAAATAAAAATGTATATAAGAATCCTTACAAACTATGTGATTAAATAATGTTGAAAATTTAAGAGATCTGGGAATACAATTGGACTGCAAATTAAACCTTAATTTACACATCGACACTATTTTCAACAAGGCTTTTAAAATGTTCGGTTTTGTGATGCGGTCTTCCTATAGTTTTAAACTAACATCTACCTACCTGTATTTATATAAGACACTTGTACGATCACAATTGGAATATGCTGTTCCTATTTGAAATCCCTTCTATAAAAAATATACGGATGCTATTGAGATGGTCCAAAAAAAGATTTTACGTGCTATGCACTACCGTTGTCATAAAAATTACTTATCATATTCCCAGTTGCTCACAAAATATAATATTATTTCATTAGAGAACAGACGTAAATATCTAGATGTTACAACTTTGAGTAAAATTATTAATAACAAGTATGACTGTATTAACTTAGTAAGATCTATATCCTTTGCTGTATCCCAGACTGTACAAAAACGAGAGGTACGAGCTGGTCATTTGTTTGCCGTGGGTATTTGCCGCACAAACGCTGGCCGTCGCGTTCCTATTAGGCGTATGGTTGAAACTTATAATACAAGTTTTAGTATGATTGACATTTTATCGTATGATCCTAATAAATTTAAATCGGCTGTTTATAGAAAAATAAAACAAAGTGAAATATATTTGTAATACTTATTCCAACTGTACCTATATTTATGTGTTTTGATTGTAATTAACAACTTAGATATATGTTTTATGAAATGAAATATTTGATACTTTTAGCTTTTATAATTTATATTTTTTGCATGCAATCAATAATCTTTGTAATTTTTTTTATGAAATTTTAACATTTTTTTTTGTTGCTTTTATATAATATTAAAATAATAATCTGTAAATAGCATTGTTGGCTACATTATTACTTAATATATTTTGTAATGTATGCACAATTAAGGTCGATAATGTAAGCTGTTGGCTATTTCTAAATAAAGAAAAAAAAATGTACAAAATGCCACCAAAATTGACTAATTTCACTCAATATCAACACGAAATTCATTAATTATGAAAAAACTTCGACCATCTTTTCTCTCGATGACGCCAAAACTCCTCTAGAGACAATGTTGTCGTCCGAGGTTGGCTATTCAAATAGTAAGGGAGCCCCAGATACTAAATATTTAGTTACTACAGCGACGTGCTATCCTATTAGACTTTATCGACTAAAAAATTTGGAGAATTGAAAAGGTCATATTAACGTTTATATTTGAAGAATTGCGGAGCAGGTCCCCTTAATAGCAAAATAAAAAAAGCAAGAGGTTCATCCTTCTGGACAGTCGATTTAATGCAAATTTAATAATATGAATGAACGAAAAAAAAGAATATGAAAACAAAGCTTCCTCCACGATCATCATTGGTGAAAGGAGCGTACAACCGTCAAGAACGTCTTTAAAAATACAATTACTGTCACTTGATCATACGCCACATGATAATAATGTACATGCCTTAGGTATCTCCGATGGATATATTATATTTCAATCAGTCAGATCGTCGTAATAGTTAATGAACATAGACAACTTGTTTTTCGAGAAAATGATCCTCCTACCGTACGTCACGCTCAAATCTTTAGAAAATACACTTACCCCTTGCCAAGCAATAAACCCACCGTTTTTTTAATCTAACTCGAGTATATTTTCAAGCAAAAAAATTAGACAGAGTACTCTTCACTCACTACTCTAACAATATAATATATAATATATAATGGAGATGCTTAACCATAGTAAAAAATAATCTCCCATAACGTAATCTGACGCACTTGAGTAATTGCATAATTCCCATCTTAGGCTCCCATACTATAAAGTACATACATAGCTTACTAGCTATAGAAGTGTATTAAATACACTGTATATTAAACCAAAATAGGAGTCTGCAGTAACTAATTCAGTATAAATCACTCCATAGGTCAGTCTTATCCGATATTAGCCTCAACATCGACAAGTGACGGACAGCTGTTACGGAGTTTAACTTATGCTGTATATATAAATCACAGCTGCTGGCTAACCCAGCTAATCTTAATTCCTAGCTTAATACTAAAATGTTGTTCATAGCTTCAGCTGCATACTTAAATTGTTAAAATCTTTCGAGCGATTTTGAAATAATATGAATCATTAGTCCTTTTTCCAAGTCTAATCTAGTTCCATGAGAAGAAAAGGTAAGGCGATGGCACCAATTCGAACAAGCTGCAGTATTCTATCACCTACTTGTTTGCACTAGCAGAATAATTTAAAAAACTATCTGATCAACACCGCGCGGGCAATGGGGTCGTTACATCCCAACTCAGCCGTAAAACTTACGCTTTAGTCTTTCTATTTAAATAAAAAGCTATTCTTGGTTATTGTTAGTATTGCGATTTTCATGCAAACTTTCATCCCCCGTGGACTTTTCGAACAAGGTTTTCTTGGTCAAAAAAAGTTGGTAGGCTACTAGGTTTGAATCCAGGCCTTTAACTGTATGGGTATCAAATTTCATCAAAATCGAGTTGGACCATGAGAGCCACACAAACATTTTTAATTTCACTCTCTGTTGCCAGCGGCATTGCCAGCATGGTAATGGTCTCATAGGATATTTTTTCGGGATAAAAACTATTCTACGTTTTAATCCAAGTGTGTACAAACCCTCTATGTATGTGCTAAATTTAATGAAAATTGGTTTAGCAGTTCTTGCGCGAAATAGTAACAAACAATTAAAAAAAGATACAAACTTTCGGATTCATAACAGTACTTAAGTAGTACTTTATTGCAATTTCATGCATTTATAATTTTAAAATCATCTTCATATTATAATTCAAAACAATCATAACACAACAGAGGCGAAACACATAAAACATGACTCCACACATACAAAACAAATTCCCATTCAAAGAAGAACTCACACGAAATTTATATTAATCCAATATACGGACCAAAATATAATGGCCAGAGCAGGTCTTAATTTAAGTTATATAGAAGTAAACAAACACAGTTAGAAACACAAATAGCAGCGCACTAACACGCCTTTGTTAATAGGATTACTATGTCGGCTAACTAATACTTGAATTGTTCACAACTATATGTATTTTGGGGGTAGATTCTAACCGGACTAACTTTAATGCAAAAGCCAGTATATATTATCACTAGCTGTTTTAAACTATTTTTTTCAGGATTTAAACTATCCTTTGTGTTAATCCAAGTTACCGTCTGTGTGTGCCAAATTTCATGAAAATCAGTTTAGCCTTTTCGTGAAGGAGTAACAAACATACAAATTTTCGCATTTATATTTTATAATATTAATAGGATTACTTGCTATACTATTTATAAGTACAAGAACTCATAAATTAATCCGTCTATGTTGTTCAAACCAATTTTCTTTGATTTATATAACATCTTTAACATACATTTTTTTAAGTTTTTTACTGTCTCATTTTAAAATGAATTCGTAGCTGTAGAACAACACGAACACGAAAAGCGTGCCCCAATTATACAACAACAGTAAAGTATCTATCTTTCAAACAACCAAGTTTAATTTTGAAATAAATTGAAATAAGTATTAGAGAAAGTCGTTTTTAATACCCGACGGAACAAGAGGTTTGCTACAAGTTTGACGTCTCTGTATGTGTATATCTCTATCTGTCTGTATGTGTAACAGGACTTTTAAACGCCCGAAACGGTTTCGATGTGGATGTTTTGTTTGTAAGTTAACGTCATCAAAATGGCTTTTACATTGCATTCATTTTACAGTTAGGTTTGATGAAGTTATAGAATATTTTTAACTTTAGTGTTAATACTAGGTGGGTAAAACAGTTTCAACCCAAGCACCTTGCGGAATAATAGTGGAGTTATAATTTATCGCCTCTGTGGTATAACATTTCGGCGTCGGACTTGACTTCTTGAGGTCTTGGGTTCGATCCCCGGGTCGGGCAAGTAAAAGCTAGAAAATTTGTTTTTCAATTTTGTAATAAAGATAACGTTGCCCGGGATTTGATATGTGCCCTGTTGGCAGTTGTGCGTAGATAGTTCTTTTTAACTTTAAAATTTGAATACGAAAACAGCAAGCATTGACGTTGTATTAGCAGGAATAGGTAAAGGTCCATTTGTTCCCTATTTAGGTAAGTAGGCATATTAGGAAAAAAACAAAAGTGTGTATATTACAGAATCAGGAAATTTGTTCACTTAATATATTACCTGTTTTGTTTCCCGTTTTAATATTAAAACGTCTGAACCGATTTCAACGCATTTCAAGGAAATACATAAACAATAAAGGTCTAATCCTTGGAGAAAAACATATCTGATTATTATTTCGGTATCTAAACGGGTTTCCCGAGAGATAGTGAAAGAACTTTTTACCGGTGAAGCCTTGAGCAAAAGCTAATGTGCCATACATTTCCCACCTCCCACAACGTAGTACACATAAAATATCGTAAATGAGAATAAAAGTCATTCTTTCACGCAGGAGGAATTAAATTTACAACATTTTCTTTGAATTTTCGACATTGACTTATTATCTCATACTGCGACTTATGAGATATATTTCACAACGTTGAAAGCTTGCGCTGCGGATTGTACAGCATATTCGTCGCTTTTATCTTATAACTTGGTTATTCGGCATGAAATAATGCTTCTTTTACATCCATACAATTATACAATTTATATCCTTTAACATTGGATGGAGTTTCGGCGGGATAAAGGGGAATGGAAGCAATATTGCATAAGCATATTGCCCGTATCGTGTTCGAAGAGTAGAATAAACCATGTGCTTCTCTGCCAAGCAGATCAAAAAGGCGAGCACTGGTAAATATAGGTCAGAACCACGAAAACCACTGTTGGTAGAGTGCAACAATTTTCAACAGCTAGGGATCCATAACCTTACCACTTCCTGTCGGCATAATGGCTCTGCTCTGTCATGTTCTGGCCTGAAGGGGTATTTTTTTATATATTTTTTTTATTTTTTATGATAATGAAAGGCAAACAAGCAGACTGTTTTCTTGATGGTAAGAAATTCACGCCGCCTAGAGACACGAAACGTGGTAACGGTGCGTTGCCTACCTGAGGACGATATAAATTTACCGGCTACCTTACCATCCAAACCTGAACACATCATGACGTTATGGCGACAGGAATAGGTAAGGCGGTGGTACCAATCTGGGTGAGTCGCTGCGAAACTCTACCAGCTAGTAACCACTAGTATATTTTTAAGTAGGGATAAGTGAAGTGAACTGTAACGAAATGGCGTCAGATCTGGAATTACAATCGCTGAATATCGGCAACTTAAAAAGAAACTTGTCAAGTTTCAGAAAGTTTTAACTTTGTATTGAAAATATATTATTCTTCTGTCGGCGTCTGTGAGAACGTCCCGAAGTTCAGTCACATATGAACATAATAAACCGATGAATGAAATTGTTTTCAATACTTTCTGTATCGTTCCTTTTATTTTCGTGTTCCAACTTAGTTGATACGTGTTTGCAATGGAATTCACATCATTCTATTGTATAGAACTATTTATTCGCAATTCCGCAAAGCTTATGGTAAATCTGTTTTTTTTCAGTAAAGCAGTTTTATTTTTTAATAAAATGTTTGCACAAAAATACAATAATGCACACAGATTTTGCAATAACGAATGTTATGTTGTGAATATTTTTTTTATATTTTATACAAACGAGTAGGTATATACTTTTCATCCGTCTGGTCTATAGATTTAATACAAATTTAATAGCAATAGTAAGATGGAAACAATGTTTCCTCCAAGGCTGCCTTTGTTAGAATGCATGTTTACAACCGTCTAGAACGCCTCTAACGTGACAAATATTTGGCTTAGTCTGTAAATGCCTAAATCTTAAAACGGCCAACTGCTTATGAAAGGACTGATTCGCTAAATGCCTAGTTCTGAAAATACCTATTTCTTAAAAGGCCTAGTTCTCAAAAGGACCAATTCTTAAAAGGACCAACTCTTAAAAAGACCAATTCTTAAAAGGATCAACTCTGGCAAGCTCTTTCAAATTTTTAAAATAGCGGACGTGATGCCCACAAAAGCGAAAAAAACTGGGATCTTTCTAAATTTTACAAAAATTGCATACATCGCAAAGTAATGGAGACGCATTTTTTTTTCTTTTTTGTGGTACCCCCACTCCCCCAACGCTCTCACAGGGGCAGTAATATCCACTATTAACGGAAAGCCCAAATATTTATGAAGTTTTGTCAGAAATTGCCAACCTCGTGGTTTTTACAATTTCACCGGGCTTTGTGGGACGAGCAGAATGCTCGGCCCGAGAAATCATTATTTAGACAGATTGGACTATTCTCTACAACGCCAGCAACAAAGGCTGTATCCCGGGAAACCGTACCTCGACTTGGTGCTGCGTTCTGATGGAGTAGTGTAGTGTCTTGAGAGTTTGTGTTCGGGTTCGAGGCTGCCGTTTGCCACAGTCATTAGATCCGGAGGATCCGATAGGACGTGATTTCTTTGTTACTATATGCTATAAGCTTTATACGCTCCTGGGTTTTTGAGTCGTGTGGTAAGAAGGTAATAAGTGATCCTGTCACCAATTACTCCTGTTAGATCAGTCTCTTTTCTGGTAGTCTAGAATTGTCTTTGTAACAATAACGAACACGGTATACATATAAACATATATACATGGAAGAGGAGATAGACAAGTTGCGATGGGATATTATAGGGTTATTTGAAGTCCTAAGAGAGGGGAAAGACACAATAGCCCTCAAATCCGGCAACTTGTTTTACTACCGCGAGGGCGACCAGCAGTCCCAAGGTGGTGTTGGGTTCCTCGTCCACAAGTCCCTTGTTAACAACATCGTATCCATCGGGAGTGTGTCGAGCAGGGTAGCGTACCTTATACTCAGAGTATCTAAAAGATACTCGTTGAAGGTCATACAGGTTTACGCACCGACCTCGACACACAAACATGAAGAAATAGAAGGTATGTATGAGGACATTAGTAGAACCATACATACCTCGGAAACTAACTTCAATGTTGTAATGGGGGACTTCAACGCAAGGCTGGGCAAGAGAAGCGAAGATGAGTTGAGGGTGGGGCAATTTGGATGTGGGCTAGCCTCTGGCCCCTTTGGTTCCTACCAAAGGGGCCAGAGGCTGGCCGACTTTCTGGAGAAGGAGGGACTCTTTATGATGAACTCTTTCTTCAAGAAGCCGCCTCATAGGAAATGGACCTGAATGAGCCCCGATGGTAACTAAAGGAATGAGATTGACTACATTATGACCACTAAGAGACGGATATTCAACGATGTCTCTATGATTCACGCAGTTAAGCCTGGAAGTGATCACCGGATGGTAAGGAGCACGTTGAATATCAATGTCAGGCTAGAAAGGTCTCGTCTGGTGAAGCCTACGCTGCGACCTGGTGTTTCCCAGATACAAAACCCCGAGAGCTATCAACTCGAGTTAACTAACCGCTTTGCTTGCCTGGAAGATTGGGTTCCGGTGGACGAGATAAATGACAGGTTGGTAGATACTGTCCATACTGTGGGGTCTAAATTTCTCCTCTATGAAGAGGCCTGAGACCCCAAAGGCTCACCAAAAACACCCTCAACCTCATGTCTAAACGACGCGCAATGACACTGAAGCATACCGGAAGCTCAATAGACGGATTTCCAAGTCCTTACGACATGACATTCGTAAGTTTAATACGAATCGTATTGAACAAACAATAGAGCGGAACCAAGGCTCTAAAGTGTTCGCAAGAGACATGTCTATTGGGCAAAGCCAGTTGACGAAGCTGAAGACAGAAGACGGTAGTGTCACGTCCACTAAAGTTGAGGTATTGAGGAAAATCAAGAGATTTTATGGACAGTTATATACCATGGTCGCAAAACCTGTCACTAACACGGCGAAAGACCCCAGAGCCAAGTTGACCCGACACTATACTGAAGATCTCCCTGACATCAGCCTGTACGAGATTAGAATGGCCCTCCGTCAGCTTAAAAACAATAAGGCGCCGGGTGAAGACGGAATCACCACCGAGCTTCTGAAAGCGGGTGGAACACCAGTACTTAGAGTCCTTCAAAAGCTCTTCAATTCCGTATTGCTCAGAGGTACTACACCAGAAGCATGGAACAGAAGCGTGGTGGTACTTTTCTTTAAAAAGGGCGATAAGACCCTTCTGAAGAATTACAGGCCCATCTCGCTTCTGAGCCATGTTTATAAGCTGTTTTCGAGGGTCATCACGAATCGTCTCGAGCGCAGGTTTGATGACTTCCAGCTATCCGAACAAGCCGGATTCCGAAAAGGCTACAGTACCATAGACCACATACATACGCAGCGGCAAATTATACAGAAGACAGAGGAGTATAATTTGCCATTATGCTTGGCGTTTGTGGACTATGAGAAAGCCTTTGATTTGATCGAGACCTGGGCAGTGCTACAGTCTCTCCAGCGGTGCCACATTGACTATCGCTATATCGAAGTGTTGAAGTGTTTGTACAACAACGCCACTAAGTCCGTCCGAGTACAAGATCAGAGCACAGAGGCAATTCCATTGCAGAGAGGTGTAAGACAGGGAGACGTTATATCTCCTAAACTCTTCACCAATGCAATGGAGTACGCTTTTAAGCTTCTGGAGTGGAAAGGAATGGGCATCAACATCAACGGCGAGTACATCACTCAGCTTCGATTTGCCGATGACATAGTCATTATGCCGAAATCGCTGAAAGACCTTAGTACAATGCTCGAAGACCTCAATCGTGTTTCCCGGCAGGTGGGCCTTTAGATAAACATGGAAAAGACGAAAATCATGCGGAATGTCCATGTAGCGCCCACCCCAGTGTCAGTTGGGAACGCGATCCTCGAAGTTGTCGACGAATATATATACCTAGGACAAACGGTCCAGTTAGGTAGGTCTAACTTCGAGAAAGAGATAAATAGACGAATCCAACTCGGTTGGGCAACGTTCGGGAAATTGCGTAGCGTCTTTTCGTCCGAAATACCTCAGTGTCTCAAGACAAAAGTTTTTAACCAGTGTGTGTTACCAGTGATGACCTACGGCACCGAGACGTGGTCTCTTACTGTGGGCCTGATAAACAAGCTCAAGGTTGCACAGCGAGCTATGGAGCGGGCTATGCTCGGGGTTTCCCTGCGAGATCGATTCAGAAATGAGGAGATCCGCAGGCGAACGAAAGTCATCGACATAACCAGCCGGGTTAGCAAGCTGAAGTGGCAGTGGGCGGGGCACATAGCCGTTGGGGCAGAAAAGTTCTCGAGTAGAGACCACGCACCGGCAAGCGAAGCATAGGACGGCCGCCCACGAGATGGACAGACGACCTTATGAGGGTCGCGGGGTGTCGCTGGAGGCAGGCCGCTTCCATCCGGTCGAAGTGGAGGTCAACGGGGGAGGCCTATGTTCAGCAGCGAACGACCTATGGCTGAAACGATGATGATGATGATGATGATACATATAAATATGTTTTTATGTATCATAGACACTTAGTTATGTATGTAGGTAAAACATGTAGGTCAGTTTTTAAAAAAATTGGTCATTCTAAAATTTTTTTACGAATTAGTCATTTTAAGAATTAGTCATTTTAAGAATTAGTTTTTTCCGAATGTCATTTTAAGAATTAGTCCTTTTACGAATTGGTCATTTTCCGAATAAGACATTTTCAGAGCGCTAGGCATTTTAAGAATTAGACATTTATCGACTAAGCCAAATATTCTTAGACAATCGCATGTGACTATCAGCTGTCAATTAAGCATCATCCAGACGGTTGTAACCAC
Source organism: Calephelis virginiensis (assembly GCA_002245475.1). Lineage (NCBI taxonomy): Eukaryota > Metazoa > Arthropoda > Insecta > Lepidoptera > Riodinidae > Calephelis > Calephelis virginiensis. The sequence continues at coordinate 204,090 of NJDC01000064.1, read as the reverse complement.
GCCCCAATCACGCCTTCTACACAGGTAACCTTGGTGGAAACTTTGTTTAAAACAAATAAAAATTTGGATTAAATATACGTTCCACACGCATGTAAACCAATGTTTTAATCCGTGTAGAACTCCCCCTATACAATGTTTGTTTTTCTTTAATTTTGCATTATTTTTGTAGTTTTTTTGTTGCGTATAATTTAAACCAAAGTAAAAATTACGGTCATGATTATAAAAGAAAACAACAGACTCAATACAACTCGCAGTTAGCCAATTTCATAAAAAACCCGTCAAAAGAAAAGCCATTGTTCCCATGTAATAATAAAAAGCTATTTGCTAATTAAAAATTAAGAAATCTCAAATGTGGGAGTCTTTGTGATAAATTTCCTTTTTATATTCCCATTGTAAATGGTCTGCGCTTGAAAAGTATTGTCTACTATCTATGAAGAGCAAGCGGGGCCATTAGGAACAAAGGGAATTATTGAGATGGCCTATTATACGGCTGCACGCAGTAAGGCGTGCGGTCGTAGCATTGTGCTACGGAGACCCGACTTGTTTAGTTCCGTCACATTTTAGAGAGCATTTGCTACGAATTTTATTCTTTATTTTTAAAGAATGACATTTTTGAATAGCGATGTAAATTTATAATCTATATAAAAGGGGAAATTGAAGAAAACGCGGCAAACGGAAACAGAAGGTTTGTCATACGTTACTTTATTGTTTTCATCAGAAATTCACGATTTTAAAATTAAAACAATTTATTTTCCTCTTCGATGATAGCTAAGTGATTACGCGAGTAATTAGTGCTTATCACCATTTTTTTAAGTAACTAATTTATTAAAATTCCAATTTTTCGTGTATCTATGCAGTGGAAGCGGGGCCATTAGGAACAAAGGGAATTATTGAGATGGCTTATTATACGGCGGCACGCAGTAAGGCGTGCGGTCGTAGCATTGTGCTACGGAGACTCGACTTGTTTAGTTCCGTCACATTTTAGAGAGCATTTGCTACGATTTTCGTTTTTTCTTTTGCAAGAATGACATTTCTGATATTTAAAATGTCGATCCTTTTTCTTTATTCTTCTTCTTTAAATTTATGATCTATATAAAAGGGGAAATTGAAGAAAATGCAGCGAACGAAAACAGGAGGTTTGTTAAACGTAATTTTATTGTTTTCATCAGTAAATTCATGATTTTAAAATAAAAACAATTTATTTTTCTTTTCGATGATAGCTAAGTAATTAGGATCGCATTGATGCGAGAAATTAGTGTTTATCAGCGTTTTTTCAAGTGATTTATTTATTAAAATTCCAATTTTTCCTGTTTAATCGTAATAACTTAGAGCATATTATCCGAAGAGAAAAATACACTGTTTTCTTATAATTTAGACTCTAACTGTAAGATAACGATATAAACTATAAAAGGTCCCGAGTACGAATTCCTGATCGGCCAAATCAAAGTGTGTTTTTTTTTAATTTTCTAATAAAAATAACATTTCCTGCGCTTAAGAAAGGCCCGTGGCCACCCATCATATCGTACGATATACACGACACAGAGGTTCGAGGTCATTTACTCAAATTTATGATGGTGATGTAAATATTCCAGTTTTTAGATTTTAATTAAATAACTATTTGTCAATGCCTTCACGGATTTGGATGAGAAATCCAATGCAGATTTTTTGATTGTCAAGGAATTGTGCAAGCAAGTCTCATCATAAATTTTGTTATATGTATCAGCAAGCACGGCCATTAGAAACAAAGACAATAAAAGGGAATTCGGATGGCTTGTTATACGGTGGCACGCAGTAAAGCGAGCAGTCGTAGCATTTTGCTACGGAGACACGACTTCTTTAGTTCCGTTGCAATTTAGAGAACATTTGCTACGAATTTTATTCTTCATTTCTTTGTATAAATAAATGTCACTTTTGACATATAAATTGTAGTTTCTTTTTATTTTGTCATTATTTACAAATTACTAGCTATTGACCGCGACTTGGTACACGTGTGAACTTTCGTAGTTAGTTAAATTAACTGGGCTGTAAGTTACTACTACACAAACTTTGGGAAAAATTCGTTTAGTAATTTTTCGTAAAAAGTGAACAAACTAACTAACAAATATGATGATAACACTCGTCGTTTTGTTACTTGTACATTATAATACTTAACAGCCATTGTTTTTACAAAAATATGTTTGTTCGATATTTACATATATTTTTAAAACTTATAAGCATTTGTATTGTAAACCTTGGAGTTTTATACTTCGAAAGAATTTGCAATTTGCGTTATTGCGAGTTTTCATTGCTTTATGACGGAAAATAATTAAATTGAGTAAGATTTTCGCAATTATCTAGATATTCAAATACTTAGTAAACTTCAAATTTAAAGGGTGTTTTTTTAATGACTAATGTGTTGCTAACCTCGCAGTTTTTACAACTTCTCAGGGCTTTTCAATAGTCTTGTTTTATAATTTCTATAACATCAAAAATCTATAATAGCCGTCCGATTTAAACGCGGTCAATGTAAAAATGCATTTAGTCAATTGTCAAGAATATCAATTTCATTGTCACAGGAATTTTGTTTTCGTAAATATTTTATTATTAAACTATTTTATGTGGTTAGTAGATTCTGAGGAGACGAGTTTAAGAATTTTATCAATTTTAAATGAGTACTTGTTGGTCCGGGCTCCTTTGCAGAATAGACCATCTGCCTTTCTTGCCAGGCAGTTCGTAAAAAGCGAGCATAGGCTTATTATCACTAACACCGTGACATCTGACTAGGTGGTAGAGTTTCGCAGCGACTTGCCCAGATTGGTACCACTGCCTTACCTATTCCTGCCGCCATAACGTCATGACGTGTTCCGGTTCGGAGGGTAAGGTAGCCGGTAAACTTACTTTTGCTCAAGGCCTAACATCCTGACCTCAGTTTGGCAACGCACCATTGCCATCTTTGGTGTCTCTAGGCGGCGTGAATTTCTTATCATTAGGAAATCCGTCTGCTTGTTTACATTCCTATAACATTAAAAAAAAAGCTGATGAACGGGATCACAACCGATAATGGAACTCGTTTAAACTAAACTTAGTTTTACTAAACTCGGTTTTCAATAAATGAATGAATGAATACACTTTATTATGAACCAAAATTTAAAAAAAAAGTGTGTGTGTACTTATGTACACGCGTTAGAAGTTATACTTCTTCGGCGTAATAAAATAAAAATCTTTTTAAAAACTAAAATGTTATCTATAGCTAATTTCATAGCTAACTTCATCATGTCAGTTTTTCGTTACAGTGTGCGCGCGCATCGTAAAAATTTACCCTCATCATTTTTTCCTAACGCGCCAAAAGAAGTATAACTTCAAAAAATCCACATTCTTTCACTTCACAATATATGATTTACTTTACAATATGATTGGTGAAATCAGCTCGTATTTGTAGCATTGTGCTACGTAGATTAGTTACATCTCAATTACGAGGACATGGATATTGCTTTTCT
>NJDC01000064.1:188417-200243 GCA_002245475.1 Calephelis virginiensis | reverse complement strand
AATGGTCTCTCGAACGACCCGACCTTACCAAGAACGATATTTGGACGTAATAACTAAAAGCAAAAATAAGTTTTATACCTAATTTAAAAAAAAAAATATCTTCACGCCCATATCCCCAAACAAGTAGGCAGAGGCACAACCAGGGCACCCACGACTAGCCGAAGATACTAAGTCCCACAATGTGATAGGTGGCAAGCCTATCGCCAACCGGGCACATGTTCTATCCCGAGCAACATTTTTGTTATTAGAAAATTTGGAAAAACCCAATTTTCTTTTTGTTGCCCGACCCGGGATTTGAACCCGGGACCTCATGCAGTCAAGTCCAACAACTGAACCGCTAGACCACAGAGGCGATTATACCTAATTTGACGTTTATTTAATTCTTATAAACCTATAAGAACTTAAAATTTGACCGCCTCGTTGGTCGAGTGGCTAGCGTACACGCCTTGCCACACTGACCAGCCCCGAGGCTCGGGTCCGATTCCGACGGGGGCAGGCATTTGTGTGATGAACATTTTCATGTCTACATTTTTATTAAATTTATTCTGGTTTATATTTAAGTATTTCTATGTATTGGTATCATTTACTGCTTGCTCTGGCGTTTCACAAATGAAGTCGCAAAGGCTGCACTGATGCACAAATAATAAAATGAAGTCGGATGTTCTATAACATTTCTACTATTTCATCGGGGGTTAAAAGTAGCACCCATTGACCCAGATAACTCTCGGTCTCTTTAAAACAACGCTCACGGAGTCTGCCGAGCCACTGAAAGGACGAGCCGTGTTAATACTCAGAATACTGATTGGGGAGCGAAGATAACACGGGAATCTTTTATTATAAGATATAGAGATTTCTTTAATTCGATTTAAAAAAAATTTGAACATTCTTTATCTCATTTTCAAATGGGGCTGCCGCGTTACTACAACAATAAGAATATAGCAAAATCCAATTTATTCTTAGTCGGTATATGACGACTCCATCGCCAGCTACAAGAGATATCCACTGAACTATGCCAGAAGTGCAGTAATATTTAGGTGACAGAGCGTTGTGCAGCAGTTCGCTCGAATATGTATCATTGCCTCACCTATTTTTGTAGTCATATCGTCAGTGCTCACGATTACCATGTTCCATACTGTTGGGTAAAGGGCCGGTAGATTTAACAGTTTTAACATTTTTATACATAACAAATAATAATTAACAAATCTGGTAAGTCAGTTCACGCCTAATGCGAAAACTTAGTGAAATGGTTCATTTTAATATTTAAGAATAAAAATATGGACCTAATACGAATTTTTTTGTCAAACCAATATTTGCGGAATGATAAACATGAACATACATCACACAACACGATCGTACATAAACATACACATCTTCACGCCAAGTGCTTTATGGGAGGCAGAGTATCGAGTGCCAAATCTCACGATGCATACTTGCGTCTTTAAGGCTGCGGTTCTACCAGAGATGTGCGAAGATGGCGTAGCGAGGGATGTATTTGTAAAAAATCAACAGAATCCCTTAATTTACCTCGCATCGGTTAGCACTGCTTTACAAACACATCCTTCGCTACGCATCCTCGCACATCTCTGGTGGAAACGAAGCCTTAAAATGTGTTTGAGTTTTCTAAAACCATTATTCATTCAAGTTGGTTATTTGAAAGATACTTTTGTTGTTGTATGGTCGGGAGGATTCTATAATTACGAAATCCTTTTAAAACCAGTGAAAAACTTAAACAAATGTATGTTTAAGATGTTTTTATAAATCAAAGAAAATTGGTTTTAACAAAATTGATGGATAATTTTATAAGTTCTTGTACTTATAAATAACAGCAAGTAATAGATCATAAAAGTTTTAATATAACGAATATACAAATACATATAAACAATTCCCTATTCTACATGGTCATCAAATTGCAACTGAAAGGAAGGACCAATTTGCTCTATCTTTTTTTGTTGTAACAGATGTAAAATAAGCCTTCATTTTGCTAACCTGCGCGGAGGTGGGAGGTGGGAACTTTAGGTAGGGTTGTCACATGTAAAGAACGTGACAATTTAAATTGTTTTCCGAGGTCATGCTATATTAGTGTTCTGGTCGCGGAGGTGTTTGGTGGGAACGTTAGTTAGGCTTGTCACATTCTGTGTCGTTTGTAGGATTAGTTGCCACAACAGTTACACTGCTTACGCGGAATTAGCAAAATAATATTTTACATCTGTTATAATGGATTTCCGCAAAGTAACGCCTGATTCAATATTTTTTTTTGTTGTGTTAGTTATTGTCAGAAGGATCACATAAAGAAAAAAAATCCGGGAAAAATGGAGCGAAAGTGGGAAAACCAACACATCAGCTGGTATGTTGTTCAATTCTGCTAATTCTTTTTTGTTGTGTTGGTAATTATCAGGAGAGAGTTCTTATAAAGAGAAAACCCGGGAAAATTGCACCAAAAACAGGAAATCAATACCTTATTTGCTCCTATAAACTATTAGTAGCTGTCAAAGTCAAGAGTTACGAAGTTTGGCGGGTCAGCTAGTGTTACATATACGTCAAGCCGGCCATGATAGTGTACTCCCCGTGTAACCAAAGAGTTTATTGAGTAATTTCAATCAAAATATCTTGAACAATATCTGTATATCATAAATTTCAATTAATTGTTGCATGTAATGTGATGTAAGCACATAATTACCAAAGTTCGCAACTAATAACGTCTTCTGACTTATGTAGTTGTGTCGAAAGCCTTATATTAAATTCCACGAATAGTCCTTTTCACCTGCCGTTCATCTGAAGTTTGTTAAGAAAATTCTTTCAATTTATTTGAAATTTTTGATGACAGTTTAATTGCCTCTGCGGTCTAGCGGTCCGGCATCGGACTTGACTTCTTGAGGTCCCGGGTTCGATCCCCGGATAGGGCAACTAAAACCAAGAAAATTATGTACTTTCAATTCTTTGATAAAAATAACGTTGATTGAAATTGGATATGTGCCCGGTGGGCGATAGGCACCTATCACAAGTAGTAGGTGGGTAACTTCTCCACTTTAAAATAACATTTTACCCTTACAATTCTACATTATCCCTTAGTGACATAGGCTTTGTTTCATCAAAATTGATGCGGTAAAAGTCAAGTTACGCAAGCGAAGCTGAGTGAAACTGCTAGTTAATATTAAAAAATATACATTGCTCCTTACGAGATCGCGAAGATATACCGACCACAAAACGAAAATCACAATATGAAATGCGATGAAAATATACAGTAGTTTTACTCTACTTACGCCTTACGAATTTTCGATCACTATGCTAAGTGTGAATTCCGCACGAATTTACTTTACTACCGCGTTTGCGGACGATCCAAATGTATGGAATAATTTAGTTGTTTCGACCATCCGCTAGAGGCGCTGACAATAACTCCATACATTTGGATCATTAAACGTGAGCGGGACAGTAAAGTAAACCATTCCAAAAACTCACACTGCGCACACTGGTCACGTGTCCTGACGTGAGTTTAATTTTTTTTTACTCATCAGGATAAAAAACACAACACCGCTAAAGAAATTTTCACATCCAAAAAACGCTAAAGTAGAGCTATCTACTTATATGTCCATACTACATTCTAAGAAATCTAGAGTTCACTGATCTAGATCTAGAGTGAACTGACGATACGAATTTCCCCCATCTCGATCAGGAATCTACATAATCATTATTCACGGATGGCAATCAAAGGGTTCAGGGGTTGAGTCAAGTGGAGGTCGCTGAGTGGTTCATTGTTCCGCCTTCGGAAGCTCTCGATCCCACAAGTGGTTACGGATCATCCTCTTATGGATCCCTCACATATGGGTATAATCATCGTTTAAAAAAAACGTATAAAGTACTAGCAAATGCAAAATTAATTGCAGACTTTCTTCTTATATAAAATTAAACAAACAGTACTTTCGTAAATTATATGAATAGATTTTTATAATCAGTGCATTCTTAACATCTTGTGTAACGTACGAACGATAAAAATAACTACGTTACTTAAAACCGACATCAAAACCAAAAAGTAAACAATAATAAATATTAAATTATAATATCTTATTATTTATAGTATATTCTATTTACTAATAGGTTTGAAGTCGGTGTCGATACAATTTAATACTTACAATATAATTATTATTTTAAGGCTTGGCACCGACTTCAAACCTCTTAGTAAGTAGCATATATAAGTAATAGGTAGTATATAATTAATATTAAATAATTATTATTTTTTACTTTTTAGTTTCGGAGTCGGTTCTAATTAACGAAGTTATTTTTATTTAATACTTTTTAGTTTATTGCTGATATGATTTAATTTAATACAAAATAAAAGAAACTGAAAGAAACTTGGTGCAACGAACAGCATGATGCTTTATTCCTTAGCACTGCAAGCTACATTAGTGCAAAAATATTCCGCACGTTTGTTCATGCTAATACGCCTTTGATCTCCTATGTGTAGCTCGGGTTCCCACCAGACTTGCATTATTCCTATCACACATTTGAATAAAAAAGGAATAAACAAAGTCTGGTTGAATTACTAAAGCTGACATGGTTACATAAGAACATTAGACTATTTTTGTCTAATCAAATCACAATCATAGTTAGACTAGACAATAACTAACACTACTAAAGAGGATAATCAAAATCGGTTTATCCAGGCGTGATGCGATGACCTAAGGATGTTGGGAATCCAGATATAAAATAAGTGGTTTTGTTCTCCGAGTTCGGACTCTATTCGTGATCTGGTTGCGGAGGTGGGAGCTGAGAACTTTAGGTAGGGTTGTCACATCTTCGCACGTGACAATTTATATTGTTTCCCGAGTTCTTCCTTTATTCGTGTTCTGGTCGCGGAGGTTGGTGGTGGAAACGTTAGTTAGGCTTGTCACATTCTGTGTCATTTGGAGGATTGTTGTCCACAACAGTTACACTGCTTACGCGGAATTAGCAAAAAAAGACTTATTTTACATCTGTTACTTCCAAAGTGGTAAAATGTATGTCCCTCCCTGTAACTTCTAAAATAAGAGAATGATAAAACTCAAAACTATACATGATGTACATTACCATGTAAACTTCCATCGAAAATTGGTTCGAACGAGATCTCTTAAGTAGTTTTTTTAATAGGTATTAAAACAATAACATTTGGAGGATTATTTGCCATAACAGTTACACTGCTTAAGCGGAATTAGCAAAATAAAGGCTTATATTTTATATCTGTTATAATAGATTTCCGCAAAGTAACTCCTGATCGCTTCACATTAACAGCGTTTAACATGTTGTGTGGATTAACGCATTGTTTTTCCCATTTTTCCTGCATTTTTTCTGGTTTTACTTTTCATAAAAACCTTGTTCTGGCAACAAAAAAAGAATAAGCAAATAGGTCCATCCGTTCCGGTGTATTGCGATGACAGTGCGAAATGGAGATTAACTTTTATATGTTACTAGCTGCTCCGGCGAACTTCGTTCCGACCGTTTAGTTTGTATGAGGAAAACTAAAGTATTTTTATTAGTAACCTAGATGTTTAACGCGTTATATGTACCCTATGTCCTTCTCCTGGCCCTAAGCTACCACTCCGTTAATTTCCAGCAAAATTGGTTTAGCCGTTCTTGAGTTAAAAATAATCTAACTAACAGGACTTTCTCTTTATTATTATAAACCAAGTGTCGCTCACCAAAATTTTGAACATTAAAATTTATGCAAAATATTTTCATATAGCAAGAAATACACAAAAGAGACAACAAACATTAACGGTGCGTTGGCAACCGGAGATTGAGATGTTAATATATGCATAAGTGTTGCGAGACGTATTGAGTTGTACGAAACAATAGGAAATACGTTACAAAGTACGAAAATCATTTTAAATTTCAATAACAAAGGAAACCTAAGCAATTATTCTTGTGCTATTGACGTAGCATGAAAAATCATTGTGAGTGAGATTTGCATAATGTGCCATAAGGTTAGGGGTTTTGAGAATTCATTTTGTTAACGGTGGGATGTGATAGCCCCATCGCCTGATAATGAAGCAATCGATAAACTCTAATCGTGCTATTAGTAAACATGGACTAAGTTAGGAGTTGATATTATAGTCTGTATCACATTGTCATAAAGCCTATAATACCAGGTTGAACCTTGGAGTACTTTACTCCATCTTTATTAATAAGAGCCTAATCGTGCTATTAGTAAACATGGACTAACGTAGAAGTAAAAATATATTGATGTTTAGTATGTATCACAATGTAATGCAGACTATAAACGGGTTGAACCTTGGAGTAATTTACTCCGTATTTATTAATAAGACGGTAACAGTTGAATTTACGGGTTTAAAGTGTGACGTCGATAACTTTTTTATGAGATTTTAAGACAAGAAATCTCACACGGTATTCGAATTACCTAATGGTAATAAAACACGTTGCACATCTTGTGTTATTAAGTATAATTGGAGGTTCCAAACTGGAACACGACAAAGGCAGAAACGTATACTATTGCGTGAATTGATGTTACTGGTTTAATTTGTAGCGACGCCCTGGAGAAACGAAACCTGAACCTTAAATTAATGAAAACTATTAATATAAACTAAACGTCAATTTAAAAATTAATGTACCTTCCGTACAATATACTGGTTTTATTTATTGTGTGCCATATTCCTTTTTTTTATGATATTGGAAGGCAAACAAGCAGACGGATTTCCTGATGGTAAGGAATTCACGCCGCCTAGAGACACCAAAGGTGGTAATGGTGCGTTGCTAACCTGAGGCCGGGATGTTAGGCCTCGAGCAAATGTAAGTTTACCGGCTACCGTACCCTCCAGATCGGAACACGTCATGACGTTATGGCGGCAGGAATAGGTATAGGTAAGGCCGTGGTACCAATCAGGGTGAGTTGCTGCGAAACTCTACCACCTAGTCAGATGTCACGGTGCTAGTGACGGTAAGCCTATGCTCGCCTTTTACAAGCTGCCTGGCGGGAAGGCAGACGGTCTATTCTGCGAAGGAGCCCGGACCAACACGGGGAAAATATATTCCTGCGTAGACTTTTTTATAAGACAAGATAGCGAACAAGGACATAGCTCTCTTCATGGTATAACATAAGGCCTATAGACACCATAGATGTTATAGGTGCTTTGATATCTTGTGGTTGATGTGTTAGGACAGTTGTGCAAATCTACCGGCTACCTTACCCTCCGGGCCAGAACTGTTCGGACATATATTGAATTGTTATTATGGAATAGGCAAGGAGGGATCCCTAACTGGTCTAGTTGCAACATGGCACTATACCACCAGTTACCAGTTATTCCTTTCTTTCTTTCTTTAGGTTTTGGCCTTCACGTTAGTATTTTGCCATTAGCCAAGCAGAAATTAGCATCAAATTTTATATCAATTTTAATAAATTATAGTTAGTCATCAGTCATAAGTCGTCAGTCATGTCAGGGTCTTGGGTAAAGCGGTGGCCTCATTACTCAAGCTCATGTAGTAAGATCTGGCGGCAAAGAGGAAATACACGATACGTTAATTTTTTCATGATTATTTCATTTGTACACTTTCACTGAACAAAATTGTACAAAATGCCACCAAAATTGACTACTTTCACTCAATATAAACACGAAAGTCAATAATTATGAAAAAACTTCGACCATCTATTCTCTCGATGACGCTAAAACTCTACCAGTTAATTACAGATCACTAGAACTTTAACGTCGGTTACGGTGTTAGTAACGAATTAAAAGTTCGCTTTTAACCAAACGATTTACGTTTGTCACGCAGGCAGGTTATCTGTATTTTAATTGAAACCAGAGATGTTTTCAATCCAAGGCCTGAATGCACACGGTGAATACAAACATATAAAAAGTAATATATTTCTAGTCCGTACGTCATATTATCCGAACGCTGTTTGTCCCAGCCGCATTCAATTCATTTTCAATAATAAAACGAGACTACCGGCAAATGAATACGGGATTGCACGAGGCTAAATGAAGCCAGCGAATAGAAATGGATATGAATGAATGTAGGTTGTTTCTACCTACAATGGCATATAAATAAATTCTTTATTTATATTACACAGATGAAATTGCGTGGATGTTTAAATGCAGCTATATGGATGATCTTCATACACATACACATGCTGCACTTTGACGAGTACAACTGATCATTTGTGTCTTTGCCTGGTAACTCGCATAGGTTAAATATGTCATCACTAACAAGACCACTGGTGGTCGAATAGCATTCTTCAACCTATCCGGGTAGCGACCTTACCTATTCTTGCCGCCACAATGACAGTGTCATGTTCAGATCCGGTGTGAACACAACAGCAACACATCAACATCTTTCTTTGCTGAATAGACTATCTGCCTTCATGTCAGGTAGCTTATAAAAGGCTTACCGTCACTAACACCGTGACATTTGACCAGATGGTAGAGATTCGCAGCGACTCTCCCGGATTGGTGGTGATACCAACGTCTTACCTATTCCTGTCGTCATAACGTCAATGCTTGATGTTGACGTGTTCTGGTTCAGATGGTAACATAACCTTCTAAACTTACTTTTGCTCGAGGCCTTACATCTCGCCCTCGGGTTGGCAGCGCACCATACTAACATTGGTGTCTCCAAGCGGCGTTAATTTCTTAGCATCAGGAAATTCTTCTACCTATTAGCCTTCAAATACCATGAATGAAGGGCGTATATAGACCAGGACTATCAGTTGATACCCGAGCCGTGTGCTTCTTAACTACACGAAAAACCTAGCTCAAAAGTACAATTTGAATGATGGATATCAACAATCGAGTCAGCAGTATGTTTTGCAGTAAGTTTGACGACCGGTTCCTGTTCCCAGAAAACGAGTCGTTTTGCTTAAGAACAACAGTTTATATACCTACGAATAGTGATAAATTCTAATTATGATCGTACGCTAACGATTGTTAACTCTCAAGCATTTTGTGTAACTATGAGCTTTTTTTTTATAACATTGGAAGGCAAGTAAGCAGACGGATTTCCTGATGGTAAGAAATTTCCGCCGCCTAGAGACACCAAAGGTGGTAATGGTGCGTTGCCAACCAGAGGCCGAGATGTTAGGCCTCGAGCAAAAGTGAGTTTACCGGCTACCTAACCCTCCGAATCGGAACACGTCATGACGTTTGGCGGCAGGAATAGGTAAGGCGGTGGTACCAATCCGGGCGAGTCGCTGCTAAACATTACCACCTAGTCAGATGTCACGGTGTTAGTGACGGCAAGCCTATGCTCGCCTTTTACGAGCTGCCTAGCACAGGAAGGCAGATGGTCTATTCTACAAAGGAGCCCGGACCAACACGGGGGGCGGGGCTTCTTTACTTGTAGGCAAACGACCAATTGTTATTAGTAGCGAATTACCGTTTTTTGGTTATGAAAACAGAGCTGGAGATAAGGCTTATGATGAGAGCATTTATAAAGTAGCTTCGTCTGTTTGTTCTAAGATGTTTAACATGTGTTAGATTTTGTGTTAATATCAATTACTTTCCATTTTACGGAGTTCATAGTTGGAAATTTATATTATGTTTATATAGTTCACATTTTCACCGCCTCGTTGGCTGAGCAGGTAGCGTACACGACTAACTCTACTTACCAACCGCGAGGCTCGAGTTCGATTCCCGACGGGGGCAGGCATTTGGATGTCTGCATTTCTAGGTCTGGATGTTTACTAAATTTATATTCAGGTACATACCTATTTACGTATTTCTATGTATTAGTATTGTTAACTAACATTCGTATCTCAAGTTCCTAATTTACTTACTTAGCTTTTCATTTTGTGTAGTTTGCCGAAATAAAATGAAAAAAAAAACGTTGAAAAACGAGCCGAAAACTGTTATTAAAATATCTAGTTGCATTATCAGACTGGTCTATAAGTTATTAGGTTAGGAGAAGCCAACTAGATACGTAACCAATATTATGTAGTTATACCAATCCAGACGTTGTCCGCGGCTAAACTTAGCTCTCCCATACAAATCTGTTTAGAAATAGGGACAAAAATTTATCTTTGTCTTACTCTCTTCTCTATCTCCACACCTGAAAACTGTACAATAGCATCGCTGCTTTGCGACGTGATAGAAACAAACTAACGCACTTTAGAATAAATTATGGATTACCCATATTAATGATATAAAGGGGTTGGAACTGGCAGCTTGACCAGTTTTCTTTACTGCCAATGATGAGCCTTATGAAGAAATTGGTGGTTATTTGTAGCGCACTCAATATACTAATTTGAAATTATCGCTATCTTCTTTCAACAAAAATAGTAGAAAGAGACAAACACGTTTAGTGCTGTTAAATTAGTTCGTACGTAATACATTTCTACAGAAGTTTACCTTAGAAAACGTTGATAAAACCGACACAATTTAACATGTCCATATCAATATGTGTCGAATATTCTATATCATTTGTTTTTGTTTTATTTGAAAAAGATAGCATGCAACTAAAATAAGTTTAGGTTGATCACAGTTTCTAGAACTACTACCATAACCTGTAACGTTAATTTTACCTTTTAAAATGATTATATGATGGAATAAAAACCCGTAAAAAGAAAAGTAACTATTATCCGAGGATATTACCTTTAATATATTACCTGCACGTAACAACAAGTGTTGAGGCATTTTCGTCTACTTAACATATATATCCAAACATTCCAAACCTAGCACCGTTCAAACTTTCGCATTAGTATAATAAAAATGGAATTAGTTGCCTAGGTTCTATTACTATGTTGTCCCCTAACAGTTTCGGAAAAAGGGTCAATGGACAAACTGAGGTAAAATACCGCACTTTGAGAAACTTATTTCCATATACAATGTACAGGTTCAACAAACAATTATGAAACAACCGCAACCACCAAATAAATTACCGCCGTTATAGTACGTAGAAAGTTTTACCGCATCGCGTGTTCCCAACTCACTATCGCAAATGAGTTACAAACTGCCGTACAAGATATGTAATCAATATTATTTAATTATACCGAATTACCCACACTTCTGATACAACGGGGTAATTAGGGCGCTGTCATTATAACACTAGTCTTTATTTAGCCTTGGGCAGTTTTAGGTTTAGAATACTTTTTAACCGTCTGAAAAAAAGAGAACATACTTAAATCGAGTGAATATTGTTTCACGTGGTTACTCTAGCAATGATTACAAACCAGCTGTTCCGACGAACTTCGTTCCACACGTTCATCTTGTATGTGAAAATTTGAAATGTACTTGTCCTAGTTTCTTCGCAGTCGAACGGGATAAAAAGTATCCTTCTCCTGATTCTACATTACCTCCGCGTCAATTTTCAGCAAAATCGGTTAAGCCATTCTTGAGTTATAAATAGAGTAAGTAACACGACTTTCTTTTACATAGACTTATTTTGATGCCTGTTTATTCGTAAACTAGATCATGATAAGAAGGAATGTGATGATTACATAAATTCATTTAAGATTTGTCAAGTTATAAAAGTGAATTTTTGTTTATATCGAATATGTATTAATCAAGTATCTTCACGCCCATATCCCCGAAGGCAGAGGTACAACCAAGGCACCCACGACTAGCCGAAGACACTAAGTCCCACAATGTGATAGGTGGCAAGCCTATCGCCAACCGAGCACATTTCCAATCCCGACCAACATTTTTTTTTTAGAAAATTGGACAAATCCAATTTTCTTTGTGTTGGCCGACCCGGGATTCGAACCCAGGACCTCATGCAGTCAAGTCCAACACCCAGAACCGCTAGACCACAAAGGCGATAATCAATAATCATTTTTTTAAAATGTATTAATAAGATAATATAATAACAAATTTAAATTTTTCTTTTTTTTAAACCTTACTATACCTT
>NJDC01000064.1:129225-177200 GCA_002245475.1 Calephelis virginiensis | reverse complement strand
GAAATATTGATAAAACAATGCGAATGTTATAGGATGAAGGAACCTGGGGAAACCACAATAGATTAAATCGCTAGGGTTTGATTCGACAATGTCAAGAGTCTCCGAAACCGGCGAGTTAAATAGTAATGAATGTGGAGGAATCTATAGAAGTAAGGATCGTGACACTTGGTGCTCGAGTTGGTGCCTATCATACTGGGAGCAACGGTATATTTTTATGAACTAATAAAAAGGCCAATGCTTATGGACACCACAACACAGGGGTACATGTTTTCTCGAACTGTGGTAAAATGAACAAACATATCTAGTCTTAGTGAATAACTGTAATGTGTAACTAATATTATGATGGAACGGCACGTGTAACCTCATTTTAGTTATATTTCTTCTAATATATAAAATTCTCGTGTCACGTTGTTCGTGATTGAACACTTCCGAAACGGCTTGACCGATTCTCATGAAACTTTTTGAGCATATTGAATAGGTCTGAGAATCGGTCAACAATCTATTTTTCATACCCCTAAGTTATAAGGGTTACTCGCCCCTATATTTTTTTTTATAAAATCACATCAAAAATAAAACAGAACTGAAATAAACAGTCAGTCTTAATCTGTATTTCGTTGTTTTTTATTGCTCTACCATACGAAACGTAGAGCGGGATCCCAACAGAATCCTCTCTTTAATATAGACTGAGATGATACACATAAACCGTCTTATTAATATGGAACTTATAAACATGGACTAAGGTAGGAGTAAAATTAAGTTGCTATTATAGTAATAAAGACTATAACACGAGGTTGAACCTTGGAGTACTTTACTTTGTGTTTATTCATAACACGGCTTGGGTTTAGCCATGTAAAAAAAATTACTCAAAGCTTCAAATTTATACTATAGTCTGTATTACAGCATGATAAAGACTGTTATGTCAATTTAAGCCTTGGCATACTTTAGTACATGCTTATCAATAATACGACTAGTGTTTATCTAAATATAAATGAAAGCTATAATAGCACTTGATTGGTTTATTTTATATACAATATTACTGTATATAGCGTAAATGTGTACCCAGCATAAAATGCGCCGTCAACCGAAGGAAATGAGAAAGTTATCGATATCTAAATCCTGGCCCAAGGGACCGCTGTACGTTTCCCTAATAGATATAAAATCCGCGTTTTGTATAATTCAATTTCACTTTGAACAGATCTTGCGAGACTTAAAAGTATAAGTATGGTATACTTGGTTATGTACAGTGAGCGACGCAGATATGTCTTGAACGCTTTATTTTATTGTAAAAGGGTCAGATATATGCGTCACTGACTGTATACTCGGTTCGGAAAGCCCATACATAATGAAATTTTTATTGCTCATATTGAAATCGTATAAGGTGTTCTCTTTCGGGAAAATATATTTTTTCTGTAAAAACTATTTTTTAAATATTTTTTCTTCATCATACGCAATAGGTAGGTAAGATTTATTTGCTTTAATAGTAGTTCACACCGGTATCCCCGCAAAAAATAGACCGAGGTACGATCAGGGCTTCCACGACTAGTCAAATATCCAAAGTCTGACAATCTAATAAGTGAAAAATTCATTACCAACCGGACAGTTATCCAATTTCGGGGAACGTTATTTTTATAAGAAAAAAAAATGTTAAGTTGTCCTACCCGAGAATCAAACCTGGGATCTCATGTAGTTAACTCTGTAACAATCATAGACATTATATTATCTGTGATTAGTCACTAGTTGTTATCTATGTGTCTAAGTCAGGTAACCCAAGGCTGATAAATATGAGAGCTGTCATCTATTAGATATGGGAAAGAGACCTGAATAAAGACACATAACTAAGTCTAAACGTTTTTTTATTATTGCTTCACCACTTGGCCACTTGAAAATCCAGTTCCATCACCAGTTACAAGCAACACAAACTCCAACTCCGGACCACCAGACCACAGAGAAGAGTATCCCTATATAATACTATAAGATGCAAATTATTGCTGTTATGAAATGCGCTTCTAATTTCGGTATGGACTTAATCTACCTGTATCTTCTTTTTCGCTTGCTACGTTACTGTTTTGCTTAAAAGTATTGTAGCCTACAGTATTGTAGCCTAGTAGTACAGCCTAGTTAACTATTAAAAATGCTTATAATCGAGTTTGGGCTGACATTTTAATATTTAGTTTCTCCCGTACCTGAAATTGGCTAAATAAGCCGTGAAAAAATATGGAAAGCCATGTATATAAAAAAAGAAGAAGAATATTTAGCATTAGCATATTTGGCATCTATAGATTACGCCTATTTCTTAAATTGAAACGATTGTTTTGACTTTTCTTTCTTTGTTTGTTTAGGTTTTGGCTTTCACGTTAGTATTTTGTCATTAGTCAAGTAGAAATTTGCATCAAGTTAACCGATTTACTAAAACCGGGTTTCAATCATTCAAAATTAGTAACAAGTCGTCAAAAAAAGTCATGTCGGGTCTTGAGTAAAGCGGTGGCCTCATTACTCAAGCTTATGTAGTGAGATTGGGCGACAACGAGGAAATACACGATACGCTAATTTCTTCATGATAATTTCATTTGTGCACTTTCACTGAACAAAATTGTACAAAATGCCACCAAAATTGACTAATTTCACTCCATATCAACACGCAATTCAATAATTGTGAAAAAACTTCGAACATCTTTTCTCTCGATGGCGCCAATACTCCTCGGTTTAACTAAGTTATTTGAAAAATTCATAATAAGAGCAAGAAAACAATCAGCAGAAACAGCCAGCAACTTCGTCAGCGTAGAATAGCTACGATTATCTTACAAATTTTTATCCGCCACTAGCTGTCCCAGCGATCTTCGTTAAACCCGCTCTTTTTGTATGGGTAAACTTAAAATGTTGGTTTTCCTAGTTTTTGTGCAGTTTTTCTCTTTTTTCTTATCTAAACCTTCCCTGGACTTCCACAAATAATACAAAACTAAAATTAGCCAAATCGATCAAGCTGTTCTCGAGTTTTAGCGAGGTTAAATAACACCAATTGGTTATCATATACGTATTAGAAGATTAAAGTCTTTTGAGGTGCCGATTTTTGAAAAAAAGAGAAATCTATGTTTAAATATAATTCTTTAAATATATATCAAAATTTCATACAAACTGGTCCAACTGTTCCACTGTGTATCCAAGAAAGCGTTACAGACAGACTTTGGCATTTATAATATTAGAAAAGAATTATTTACATAATTGAATTGAAACATTACTCAAAATTTTTTTTTATATCCAATACACGTTGGTCGAGGCTTGGAAGTCAATAAAGGAATTCATAAGGCGAGTCAGACGGGACGATGGTCATTCGCCAATAATACCCCCATTACCCCCCCCTACTACGACAACTACATTCGCTGAAATATTCCATACCCGGAAAATCACACACTAAATATTTTTACAAACACAACAATTATTCGTTATATGTCAAATTGCGTTTGGAAAATAAAACTAAAGGATGTTTTCATTTTTACCACGTTTTTCGTGATTGGGAGAACTTTCCAAAAAGAAAAAAAAACATCAGACAGAGATCGAATCAGTAACCTTCATCTATGATTGACGAAGTTTACAGGTTTGATCGCCTATAAAATTTGGTAGTGTTTTTGGTTTTTAAATTCTAATAAAAACTAGCTGTTGCATGCGGATTTACTCTATCACAACAGTTATTTAGTTCTTCAGCGTAAAAGCTATTTTAGCCAACTACAAAAAAGAGAACATATTATGTTCATTCGTTCTATATTTTTAGCCCGCCCCGGTTTAGCACGGTTATGAAATACACACATAAACCTACCTCTTCAATCGCGTTATCTATTACAAAAAACCGCATCAAAATCCATTGCGTAGTTTTAAAGATTTAAGCATACAAAAGGACACAGGGACAGAGAAAGCGACTTTTTTTTATACTATGTAGCGATAATCAATTTCCCGAAATCGAGTAAAACAGTAATTATTCGTATAAATGATTTACTTATTAAAATCGAAGTCAGTTTTTGCACTTTCACAGCGCTTGAATTATAACTTTTACTAAAACTACGAAACTATAATGCGATTTCTTTGGGTCATTTAGCCACAGCCTAATTGGCCACGATCAGCTTAGAAACTATTAAGCGAATCACCAGAGAATGTGTTTAACCACCAGAGAAATAAACATACTCTATATAACATATTTACTAAAAATAATAAGATATCACAAGGATTAATTAATTAATTGAAAAAAAACAAACTAAAAACGCTGTTACTCCGGCTAAATAACTTAAACAAAGCCGAAAGAAATTTTCGGAATATATCATATGCGAAATGAAGTAATTTAAAAGTGCTGTTTTTGTAGCACACAGAATAACGTGAAATTAAATAATTATCTTGGTCAAAGCGCAAAAAGAGATTGAGGGCTGTGCTTTTGTCTTTTTATCTTCCTCGCAAATGAGAAATACTTTTCTCTATGTGTCACACGACGCTCGCTGACCGGCCGGCTAAATGCCGAGGGGAAATGATCAGGAGTAAGATTTAAATGGACGTGGCATGTAGGTAATGATAAGACACTAAGACTAATTGAAGATACATTTGATACGTGTACTTTTTAACAATATCCATCATAGTTTTTTGCACAGTAATTAATCATTTTTACTTGTTACAGAATAAATTTTGATTTGCAACTAAAAACATATCACGTAGTTTAAATTTCTGGTTGTTAGTTTTACGGAAGCACAATGGAGTTTAATCAAGTGCAGAAAACGAAACATTACATTCTCCAAAATAAATCATTTTTAGTATTTGTTGCCGGATCTATCAGACCCGTCGATAGTCGTATTTCAGTTTGGATATTAGGTTACGTAAGCTTACAAGAGGTTTGATCTCTTGGGAGGATACATTTTAAAAAGAGATATTTCACGATAAACAGGGTCAAAAGAATATAGTAAGACAATTGATTATACTCAGTACTAAAATCTTTGTATACTTATAATATGTTGGTATGATTAATTATTAAGTAAAAACTTTATTACTTAGATAATCCATAAATAAATTTTTGTTCATTTCTTTAAAATCTCTTAAGATATTTTAAGTTACAATTTCATTTGAATATTTCAACTTCAACAATTTCCCTGATCCTAAATTCTTCTGATAGTATAATTTGGCAAAATAAATTCAAAATTTCACGTCAAACTTGATTCATTAATCAAATCCTAAGTAGCTCAAAGTCAGCGAGAGGCGACTACGCTCTTCGTTGTATTCGTGTATGAAGATAAATTTACACTTTCTTAAAAATACAATATAACAATTATTGATTGGTATCTAATATCATAAAGCTATTAAGATTCTGTGTTAAGCGATACTGGTTGGTTGGTATTTTATAAAAATAAAATGAAATGCAGTGTAAATGTATTGTAATGATCCAATTTGTTATATAATACTATACACCACCTCCAATTCTTTCTGTACTCGTCGACAAAGCTACGGCTAACTCTGACAAAATATTTTCCTCGCTGTGACGGTGATGTGATATTGTTCACGTAATTAAATTTCAGATTACACAAATTTGAACAAGCCACACAATGGAATGCTCCGCAGTTGTGCATCTATTATGAAAAATGTCGCATCGGCCTTTTAACCGGCTGCAAGCCACGGCTATTTTAAAGTTAGCGGTTCTTCAGAGGTTGGGCAAAATTTTCGCATTTTTTTGAGAAAGCATTTACCGTATGTTGAATTAAGCCAGCTATCTTTGATATTATAGCGGTAAAAGCTCTTCTAATTCAAAGCTATGAAGTTGCAGATTAATATAACAACAAGCGTTGATATTAGTTTTATTGCAAATAATAGGTTGTGACATTTGGCAATCGATAGTATCCACCTTCTTAAATTTAACTAAGACTTTCCTTAAAATTATACATGTATGTATTGAATGTTTACTATTATGTATCGTATCGTACGTTTATAGCTTATTTTGCGAAGGCTCATAGACATAAGCATGTTTAAAGAGAGATGATTTAAATGCAATTTTAGAAGTATTTCTTAAAGTGAAAACTTCTTTAGCGGCGTTGCGTACTATTTTTGGAATGGGTAAAAACTTCTAAACTCGCGTCAGATCGAAAATTCGTAAGCGACGCAGGGCGCTTGCACGAATATTTGATTTGTCACGTTTGTGTAGGATAGGTATCTCAATAAATTAATATTTTATTCTGCCATTATCATTCCCTAACTATTCCAAAATATCAAAAATGCACAACTTTAATATTCTAGTTTTCACTTCTGCCGGCACTCCCAGACTGCAACCCGTCCTTTTTTTTTGTTTTGAATTGAACAAAAAATTCAGTTTAAGAAGTAATGTGTACTTCACCTTACTACATGCTTGTACTCCATGAAATACCGAGAGGATGTAATACATTCTTACATCTTTTCATGTTAAGATAACTGCTTTTGCCTGCGACACAATCCCCATTCTTATCTCTTTGAACACCTGGTACATCAAGTCACTAGCTTTTTCTTTTAATTTATGTTTTACTTCCTGTACTAAGGGCTTTGGTTTAAGCAAGATAATACAACAAAACTAGCTGACCCGGCAGACGTTGTCCTGCTATTTTTAATGTGATTTTGGTAAAAAAATGGGGTGAGTCATCCTTATCACTTAGAAATTAGAAAAATGACCGATTCACAGACCTACTGAATATGCATATAAAATTTGGTGGAAATCAGAAAAGCGGTTTAGGAGTACAGTAACTTACATTGTGACACGAGAATTTATCATTGTTACTCATAACTTTGAATTTAGGTTTTACAATTTAAATTTAATTTATTAGTGTCGCTCATAACTTTGGTCTACAAAATACAGTACATAAGATAATACAGGCGAATTCCCTCCAATCAGTAAGACGTTGAATCGGGCTTATAACAATAAAAATATGTTTCTACACAAGTAAAAAAGAAGCTTTTTGTGGTATCATATTACTTTTATGGTATACATTCATCCATATATCCCGCGTTTCGCTCCTCAAACTACCTTACAGCTAGGTAAGTAATTTAAGGATATATCGGCGGGCGAAATAAAAATCACGAAGATCGCACTATGAAATTTGGTAATACCATGCAGTATTATCTTTTGTGGAGCATAAATAGAGGTCAATGGTAGTAACAAAAAAATGTGACGGAGAAAGTATCTCATACGTCGATAAAGAATAAAAAAATCCCTTCAATTCAATAAAACTTTCCCTTACAATGATTGACCTCACAACATTCTCCTAACACATATTAAGATACAAAATTTCATTTCATTAAACACAAGAGATGTGCATTATATAATTAATTCAAGAAAATTCGGATATGGTAATTCACAGTGGCCAATTAACAGAGCTCAGTTTGCAAGTGACAGGGCGTGTGCGTCGGACGTCCACATCGTCCACGTCCGTGACGCGGCGTCAGCGGTTCATGCGGCGGGGAATTCACCAAATATTTACCCACTAGTTAAGAGCTCCGCTTAAATCATTCCTATACGTCCACCACACGTTACCCTACACAGAAAATTAATATGGCTGAAAGATAGCTTTGCGTTCATTTCTAAACGCTGAATGCTGTAGAAATAAATCTTGCTAAGTAGCTATTGCGAGCGTTTTGTGAATATTTTATGCGTTGCCCTTTGTTATTACGAAAATTTTTTCTACTGACATTATCATAATGTTAATACGTGATTCAAAAATTTTGGAACTTTTTTTATGAAAATTGCGTGGACGGAGTAGTTTGAAATTTGGCACACTTACAGTTTATGTGTAGAAGAAATGCAGAACTCTAAAATTTTTCAATAAGAATGCTTATAGAGTGAATTAAATCAAAAAATAAAACATTACACATACTAACATGCATTTGTCACACACAAACAAATATGAAACGATAGCGATAAAAGATCATAAATAGCGCACAAACCATATTTATAAAGTTTGGAAACAAAGTAGTTATTCTTGATATTAAAAATATTATGGTCGAATTTCGACCAATGGGCGACCTCTAGTTATAATACAATACTATACTTGAACATATTATTAAATGTTTGTGACGTGACAACGTCTTATAATTCGATAGATCCGGCTGCAAGCACCAAAAAACATGACTCATGCGGCGTTACTTCGCTCTGAGGCGTGCCATTTAAGGATCGAAGTGCAAGCGAGAACGCGGAACGAGCGATCAAGAGGCGCAATCGACCTCCGTTCTTATGACGTGACCACGTTCAACTATCGTCAATAAACCGACTTTAAAGACAGCCGCTTTTTTTATTTTTGGCTTCTATGTAAGCATTTGTCAAGTTTAATTAATTCGCATCAAGTTATCATCCAATTTAATAAAATCGTCATAGCAAGTCTTGTCTGGGTTTAAGGTAAGTCGTGTTTACCCAAAGCTCAATGAGGAAGATTTGACAGAATCGAGAAAATACACGACACACTTATTTTTTCATGAACTTTCAATGTAAATACTAAACAAAGTAATACAAAACTAGCTTTCACTTGCGGCTTCGCCCGCGTTTTCGCAGGATCCTGTAGTGCGATAGGGATTAAAAGTAGCCTATATGTTAATCTAGGTCACAATCTTTCTGTGTTCCAAATTTCCGACAAATCCGTTTAGCCATTCGAGCGTGAAAGAGTAACAAACATACACACATCCTTACAAACTTTCGCATTTTTAATATTAGTAGGATGATAAAAATACTCGCCAAAACTTCAATACTTTATTGCCATTTATTTAATCAATTGACGATTTCCTGTAAAATCTATCTTTTAACTTGTGACTAAAAATAATATAGAAATCTTATATCTTATCTATTTTATAACTAAAATTATAGATTCTAAAGAAATTTATTATCAAATAATTTATGATTTTGTATGTCCTAGACCTGTGGCCGAGGTGAAAGGCCAATTGTGCCATCGGCTACTCTACCCTCTAGACCGGAAAGTGACATTGTCATAATGGCGAAGGAATAAGAAGGCGGTATATCCCTACCCGGGCAAGTCGCTTCACAGGTAACTACTACTAGTGGTCCATTTCGTAATTACCTGTTTTGGCTATTCTCGCCTCTTATACAATAGAATATTATATCTTTATCAACTTAGAAATGGCTTACAGTGAGAAATTTTATCCTATTATTTTTATATTACATATGCGAAAGTTTTTATGTTTGTTAATATTATTCCTTCACGCCAAAACTGCTGAACCGACATTCATGAAATTTGGAACACATAGAGAATATCTTGGATTAACACATAGGATCATTTTATCCCTAAAAACGTATGTGTGGGAATATTAACGATAATGGCAATACTAGTTCTAATATACTAGAGGTCGCCCATTGGTCGAAATTCAACCATAATAAATTTTAATATCTTGTTGACAAGAACGCCATCTTCATTTCTCAGAAGCAACTACTTTGTTTCCTGAATAGTTAGTGCGCCATCTGTGATGTTTTAATATAAACTATAACATAAACTATAAGTGTGACAAATTTTATTCTCCTGCGTCCGCGCAATTTTCATAAAATGGGGTCCAAACTTTTGGCATCACGTATTAGTATATAGATTACAGACTGTTTTGGTCTTGACAAGGTTCAATATAATGAATGTAAGTATGCAGTCTGGGGCAATATCAAAGAGTTTTATTTACCATATCATTATTGGAGTTAAAATTTAAATAGCATTTAGTTTTGTATCATACAACATATCTTTAGTAACGTTTAATCACCAAACATCATATCAGGTCGTATTCACACATCAATGCAAATGATCCGATGCTAATGGATTATTGAACGGCATCAGATCAAAACTCATGTTTCTAGATGTGGCATTTCAACCTGAAAGAAATGTTAAGTGTTTATCTTTTCTTCTTATATATGAAAATGAATACCCATTTATCTTTTTCATCGTCATTTTACAAGTTGGATTATGACAATAGCAGGACACTGCACAAACGTAAATCTTTATTTGTAAACATGAATTTCCCGTGGCCAACGCATCACGCCTGAACGGATGGGCCAATTTTGCTATTTTTGTCGTGATAGTAATCGTCAGGACATGGATCATATGAAGGGGAAACTGGAAAAAAGCAGGTAAATTAGGAAAAGCAGTAATTGAATTCTTCCCATACATACTGTCAGTAGCTATCAGTGTCAAGTGGCCAGGTCGAAAAGTTATTTCATAAAAAGTAGACGAATAGATGTAGTACGCAAAATTTAAGGTTGCTTATTAAAAAGCAACTACTTTTATACAAGTCACATACTAGATAAAAAAAAACAATCTAAAACACAAATTTAAACTAGGCGTACCAATCGCTCTATTCTCCTCCAACTTAAGACAAGAACCAGACTTTCCACCACCTATTACCAGATGATCCTTAAATACTTTGGCCACGTAGCAAAATATCTTGAAAAGCTCGTCATCGTGAGAAAAGTTGAAGGAAAAAGACCTAGGGGCCGATCTTCTACCCGTTGAATTGACATAATTAAGGAGCATATTGGGTTGCCAGTAGAGCAGGCCCTCAGAACAGCCGAGAAATTGTCAATGGAAAACGATTACCAATATGACGATAGAATTCTTCCAGAGTAGGCACGACCTTCAGCCATGAAGAATGTGACTACGAAGAAGAAAAAGAGAGAGATACCTTTTTGCAAAAGGATATGACTTTTGTGGATTTTTTTGGGTGAAAAGTCAGCGAACAAGCATACAGACCGTATGCTATGACCGTATGCCTGGTAGTCAGAGACAACCTTGCCCTATAGACACGATAGATATCACAGATACGTCGCTGTCCTGATACTATGAAAGTCTACCGGACTACTTATCCGGACCGGAACATGACCGAATCATTGTGACGGCAGGAACAGGCAAGACGGTGAATCCATACCCGGGCAAATATCTGCACAGTCTGCCATCAGTGCAACTCATCTATAACTAGCGACGTCTTCGCACGGGCGTAAAATATACATATAAACCATCCTCTTCAATCACTTTATCTACTAAAAAACGCAATCTAAATCCGTTGCGTAGTTTTAAAGATTTAAGCATACAAAGGGACATAGGGACAGAGGAAGCGACTTTATTTTACACTACGTAGTGATACTTATAGTTCTAAATTGTTTCTTGTGTATTTAAATAAATGATACAACACAATGTGCCTACTACGTATAAGGGTTGAAATAAGGTAATTTACAGTAGGCAATTAACGGAATTTCATTTTGCTAGTGACAGTGAGCGTCAGATATCCTCAACGCGACGGTACGTCTGCTCCGCGACAGCGGTTCGTATAGCCCGCCAGCGGATAGTACAAATATTTAAAATATTAAAACATTTAATAATATTATATAATATTTATATTAAAATATTTCCCCGTATTGGTCCGGGCTTCTTTGAAGAATAGACCATCTGCCTTCCTGAAAGGCAACTCGTAAGAGTCGAGCATAGACTTACCGTCACTGTCACCGTGACACGTGACTAGGTTGAATTTTGCAGCGATTCACCCGGATTGGTACCACCGCCTTACCTATCCTGCCGCCATAACGTCATGACGTGTTCCGGTTTGGAGGGTAAGGTAGCCGGTAAACTTACTTTTGCTCGACATGCATCGCGCCATTACCACCCTTGGTTTCTCTAGGCAGCGTGAATTTCTTACCATCAGAAAATCCGCTTGCTTTAGAAAAGCAAGCTTTGCTTTGCTTTTAAAAATTTAAAAGCGCCGTTTAAATTATTTCCATAGGTCTACAACATACAACTATAGTTAAAGTAAATTTATGAAAGAAGCCGAAAAATATTTGCTTAAGAGTCTCCGAAACCAGCGTGTTTGTATGGAAAGGGTAATTAGTATTGAAGGAAGCCAGGCAGGATCGTGACATTTGGCATTCAATACTCTCCGCCTATCCCGTAAGGGACTTGGCGTGAATATATGTATGTACCATAATTATTTATGTATGCTACACTTTAAGGTTAACAAACAAGAAGAGACTCCTGATTGAAATTCGCCAATATTTTTTAAAACAATCTCATTTACCACATACGATTTTCGAAAACAACCACATAAATATCGGAGGTAATGTTTCACAAACAATATAAACGATCCGTTTTACAAAGCACACACGATTACTCATCAGGTTAACGCCAAAAACGCCAATAAGCACCACACTTTACCGGCGATAACATGAAAAAATTATAACCATTATGCACACATTCGTCGGAAGTCCATAATGGCATCGTGAAACTTAATTTGTAGGCGCTTGGTGAAACTGCTTGATTAATATTTTGGTTACTTTAAATACCAATGACCAACCAACCCCAGTGACCTCACAACTTAACCCCTCACTTGGTAAGAAAACACTCACGTTATTGTAGTATTGGTGTGTCCAAACCTTTATTTTAACTAGTGGCTAGTGTAAATTTACAGTCGTACTTATGATGTGAATTACCTTTGAATAAGTCATTAAGTCGAAATTTTTGATACAAAATTGTGAGTTATTGTAAATTAAATGTTAAATATTGATGTCGTTTAATTCGGCTCATATACTTATGATTTAAGCACGGATTGCATAGATTTGGTGAAATATTAATACATTAAAAAAAATAACAGAACTATTCATAATTGACCAGCGCCATCAAGCTTTACAATTTGGATTTTTTTCTGGAATTTTTTTTAAATACACATATAAAGCTATTGTAACTTGTTTAAATTGTATTGATAAGTATATAATGAGAAAAAAACATGACACATTATATTTTATACGAAATAGCCCCTATGTTAATTCTCAATTGCACCTGATGTAAGTAATATTTTCAGCTAGTATTCATAATAGTACGAATAAACAAAAGTCTAATTATACTCTAGTGAGGGGAAATCGTGCAAATTTTCGATACAAACCTGCAACTAATGGTCTAACCAACTTGTATCGACAAATCTTTGTCTCACATTACCAAAGCAGTGAATATCAAGCGATAACTTTACTGGGTGGATTGTGACACTTGCAGAATATTACATATTATATAAAGTTATACCTGCGTTGAACCTACGCTATGTGCTGCCGACACTAGGTTTACCATATGTTATTATTTTACAGGATATATGATATTTGCAAATTATGCTTTTAGTTACAAAAACGTACACCTAATTGACAGGCTTATGGGATCACTACTTTAAAACATCTAACACCATAGTTACATCTAAATCTAAAAAATAAATGACTTGAATATAATAAAATACTAACTTACGGCCAGAGATCATTATGTATAGTCATTTTGTAAGTTGAATTGTGAAACTTAGAGAACACTGCACAAATGTACATCTTTATAATATATAAAAATTAACGGTGAACGGATAATCCAATTTAGCTAATCTTTATTTATAGTTATCGTCAGGAAAAGATTCTAATGACGAAAAGGTCTGAGAAAATTAAAGAAAATATAGGAAAACCAATATGTTAATTATTCCAAATAGGCTGTCAGTAGCTATCAATGTCAAGCAGTACGAAGTTTGCCAGTACGGCTAGTCTACATTAAAGAATTTATTCTATAAAAAGCAATTGGAGAAGGTTAGGTAAAATTCTTGTCTATTTGTCTAAAAGTTAGTGTATATAATAAGTACAATTTTTATGGTTATGTGAAATACACATAACCATAAAAAAATTGTATTTAACAGCGAGGTCCAACTTAACAGCTAAGACACACCATCATGCCTATTATGCCCCAAAACTAGTCAAGCAGTCAGATTCGCACAACCAGAAAATACCATGATAAACTTATTAATAATTTTCACAAATTTATAAGACAGAAAACATTTTACCAAGGTATGTATTAATTATGTATTACCATTACACAATTTTTTACAAAAAAAAATATCCCAAATACGGGAAAATTGTTAGAAATTAAGTACATTTCATAATCTTTTAATGTAAATTAGATAGTCGTTTCCCATTTCAAAACGTCTTTACTGCTAAAAACATAAGCGATTCTTGAACAAATACAAGTGGACAGCCACATTTAATATATATAGAAATTATTTAAATAATTGCAAAGTCCCTCAAAATAACAAACGTGTGGAAACCGTACGAGGTCGTAAAAGAGAAGGCGTGATTAGAACCCGCGCCATGCAAGTGCTTCGTGCCGAACTATTTCAGGAACTTGTGTGCTTGTATAATACAAACTACTTGTTACATTTAACTCGTTTGAAACAGTTTGTTATATTTAGCTCACTAATTTAGGTCGAGGTAGGGGTTCAATACTACTTTATTTTTACGCTCTTATCCCCGAAGACGGAGGTGGTAAAACCAGGATACCTACGACTCACCAAAGTCAATAAGTCCCACAATGTGATAGGTGGCAAAATCGCAAACCGAGCATTTATCATATACCGAGCAAAATTGTTTTTATTTAATTTTTTTTGTAAACCATATATTTGATATTTTCCATCATCGGCCCTTGGTCAAACTTCTAAATATTCATAATTTTAAATAAAAAAATATTAAAAAATATAAATTAAAAATTATTTAAAAATATGAATTTTTGTAAACCAATCTGAGAATATAAATTAAGAATTTTTCATAGATTTGGTACAGGTCTTCTGTGTATGTATGCTGTTCTCGCATCTCGTAAGAGACAACCTAAGGTTAGGTAGACTTGCACAATCAGCCTAAAGTACTATCTATAGGCCACGGTTTTATCTTACCATCATCCTAGCCCTCTGCTTATCTGTCTTAAAAAAACAATTATGGTGGTATTTTTTTACATCAGTTCACCATCAACTGTGTTTGTATTCTTTGTCTTATAAGTATCTTTACGCCCATATCCGCGAAAAGGGAGGCAGAAGCACAACCAAGGCACCCACGACTAGCCGAATAGACTGAGTCTCAAAATGTGATAGGAGGCAAGAATATCGCCAATCGGGCATATATCCAATGCCAGGCAACGTTGTTTCTATAAGAAAATTGAAAATACACATTTTCAATTTTTGTTTTGTTGCCAGACCCGGGGCTCGAACCATAGACCTGAAAAAGTCAACTCCGACGCCGAACTGCTAGACCACAAAGGCCAGTATTTTGAAAAAAACTTATCCAGTAAGAAATATCTTAAACTAACAATATTTTCAGAAGATTTATATTTCAAGATGTCAGATAACAAACTAGACATGAATCCGCATAAAACTGCTAATTGAATAAAAACTTAAAGTCCGAGAATCCGTATCCGTAAAAACCCGAGAACATAAATTAGCAAGCAAGAAGTACGACCGCAAATTTATCTTTATCTTATAAAAGCACAAAAAGAGCAAAAGATAAACGGACCGACATAGTTTCACACATTTTTCGCGGAGCTCAGCTAAACATAGCTAATGAGCTTCTGCCTTAGCTTCCAGCTCTTCGTAGCATTAATTAAAAATAACCACAAACTTACAGCTCCATACTAATGAAATGGGAGATCCGTCCGACAGTAGCTCGGTAATGAGTGGGCCAACACATTACGAACAAACAGAAATACAATTATAGTGTTAAATTCGAGTGGGTTTAAGTAAACTTGTTCACACGTTTGTGTTCTGGGATATAAGCTTCAAATACCTTAACATAAATATGTTTAAATGGCGATGAAGTTAAGATAAACAAGTTTTTAAAATAAATTTATATTATTTATTGTCGGCACTTGGTGGAATTAAAAAATAATAACTAAGCGCAGTCAAACTACAAAAACCGACTACAGCTATATTTCATTGGGTGCCACGTCGTGATTTTATAATTGTTTATTTGAAATTGAGTTTAGTTTAATCGCCTCTGTGGTCTAGCGATCCAGGCGTTGGACTTGACTGCATGAGGTCCCAGGTTCGAATCCCGGGTCGGCCAACACAAAGAAAATTGGATTTTTTAAATTTTCTTATAAAAAAATGTTGGTCGGGATTGGAAATGTGCCCGGTTGGCGATAAGCTTGCCACTTATCACATTGTGGGACTTGGT
Source organism: Calephelis virginiensis (assembly GCA_002245475.1). Classification (NCBI taxonomy): domain Eukaryota; kingdom Metazoa; phylum Arthropoda; class Insecta; order Lepidoptera; family Riodinidae; genus Calephelis; species Calephelis virginiensis. Next base: position 161,236 of record NJDC01000064.1, on the reverse strand, counting down.
GTCTTCGGCTAATTGTGGGTGCCTTGGTTGTACCTCTGCCTTACTCTTCAGGGATATGGGCATGAAGATACTTATTTGATATTTTCCATCGTCGGACTTGGTGAAACCTCAAAATATTAATATTTTTTAATTGAACAAACACTTGTACTGTTTTACGTATCAGTTATAATTTATTATTTTGTAAATAGCCTACCGGTTTCGCTTATACAGCATCATCAAGGCTAAAACTTAAGCTACTAAACAGTATTCTTGATTTGTAAATATAAATTCATTTATAGTGGGTAGATATAAACAACTTTAATATGTTATACAACGGAGTTGCTAGCTATGGATTTTTTCACCACTAAATGGTAGAAATTTGAGATTGAGAAAATATTAAAAAACATGCCCTCCACTAATTAATAAATTACTAAATTAAATTTACTGTTTTATACATATGTATTATGTGTAATTCTTTTCGTAAAAGATGCAAAGCAAAAGCAAAAAGCAAATGTTCTGGCTCTGGGAATGGTTCCGAAATGAGCCCAAGTACATAATTTTTTGTCAACATCGTACTAGTAGTTTTTGAGTTATACACAATAGTGCATACATTTTTCACTTATCGTCAAGATAAGTGAAAAAATTATGCACTGTTAAGTATAACTCAAAAACCACTAATCGAATCATAACAAAACTAATTTCGGTTCACCTCGGAATCATGACCTATCTTTCGAAAAAAATAACTAATAAAAGCGACTGGCTGTTGGCCGAGTAATCGCGTAAAAAAGTTACGTCATCTAATTACACTAAAATTAAGTATTATGCGACCACCTCGGAAATATGCTATTTCAAATACAGATTTTATTTGAAATCGGTTCACAAATGACGGCGAAATCAATTAACATACTTAAAAAAATCAGGTGCCTTACGTTAATTTTTGAACAAAGTAACATACGCGTCATCAGAGTCTTTAATTATTTTCAAATCAATTTCATCAAAATTAGTCAAGTAGTTTAGCCGTGTATGCGTAATACACAAAGTCTTTCGCATTCATAATATCAGCATCGATTAATAAGTGGTCTGTGTTTCGCTATTTCCTATTCTATGCTCAATAAAAACACTAGTTTTAAATCATTATAAAGTCTTTCAAAAAACATTTGTAACTGTTAGCCTTCACTTAAAATATGTATTTGTTTTTCCATCTCTGGAATACTTCAACATGCAAAGTCTTTTAGACATTCTCTTTTGAATATAGATGTCTTTAAGACGAAAAGCTTCTTTTGTCAGTCGTTTCACTGTTAAAGGCTGCGTTGTCTACGGGATCTTACTTCACAATCACCGAGAAAAAATACTAGCAATCTAGACCGGAATTCTAGACTTTATTTAAAATTAAATGTTATTTATTTAGGATTGGCACAACTTTGTGCATTTTATAAAGAACCCACGCCATTCTGATTTCAGACATTTATTTTTCTTTTATACAGGCAAGAACAGTACCTACATAAAATAAAACCCATACATTATTTAGTTAACTACATAATACTTTTTGAAGTGAATACTTCTTTAGCGGCGTTGCGCACTTTTTTTTGGAATGGGTAAAAACCTCTAAACTCGCATCAGGACACGTGAACTGATCAAAAAGTCGTAAGACGGATGGAGAGTAAACAGCCGAATATCCCCCTCTCTTTCTACGGCACGGCGAAAATGTATGCCTGCGCCTGCTGTTTCGTTTAGACGGCGCAGTGCGCTTGCGCGAATGTTCGTGTTGTCTTGTTTGTATACGAAAGCGCAATAAATGAATATTGTATTCTACCACATAAATAATAGTACTTTCATACTGATAATTAAAGCAATTCGTGCAAAATGATTTCCTAACCATTCCAAAATATAAAAATGCCAACGTTAATATTCAAGTTTTCACTTCTGCCGGCACTCCCGGAGTGCAGCCCGTGTTTTTTTTTTGTAACAAATGTAGTCACCTGGGGAGCCCTAAATTGACATTTTACTAACAAATCATTTGAGTTTTATTCGAAAATGGTGTTAAAAGTCTCCGAAACGGGTGTGTTTTTATGAAAAGAGGAAGGAGGAGATTTGTTTGTATGAGAATGTGTAGGAAACTAGGTAGGGCTGCAAGGATCATGAAATTTGGCACTCGATTCTGTCGGTCTACCATGTAACGGATTTGACGTGAAGACGTGTATGTATGTACCATAACTTATTTATGTATGCTACAGTTTAAGGTTAATAAACAATAAATGTGAAAATAGGCAGCCAAGACGATGATGATGAAAACCTACAGCGTATAGTGTTACTAATTCGGCACCGACATAGCTTCGTATAAACGTTTAAAAGGTAAAAAATGTTAACAATTAATCAAAGCAAAACGTTTAACAATAACGGAATCCTAATTTGTTCCAAATAAAATAAAGGCATACACACAAAAGTAATTAAAAGGAAAGTAATCAAGCTGATTTAACTTGGATGGGTTCGCTATAACGCATTTTTATAAATACAGTACCCCTATTACGATTTTACGTTTTAGAATTAATAAATTGTAAGTTAGCTATCAACGAAAATGTGAGGAAAACGAACGTGGACATTGTAAAACTAATTTGACAATCCACACGTCCTGATTCAGGTACAAAGACTACGACTTACAATTTTATAAGATGTGATTTGCTAGGTAATAACAATGATTCGTGCTATTATGTTCCAGTCTTAAGCGATTGCTAATCATTGGACTTATTACCGCAAAAGCCTTACCGTCGTATTGATAAACATAGATCAAAGCACACCAAGGTTAAACTTGACAATCGTGGTGTTTCTGTAGTGCACAAACTAAACTTATTTCAGATGCATACTATCTTTTTTAAATGAAACAAAATTGCAAGGGATACAACACATTAGACATGTCAAATTGTGACGTTTGTAATCAACGTTTTGCGGTGCGTAGATTGTAGAAATACATGTACTAATCTGACAGCACAAAAAGTATTTTGTCTCTTTTTATGAAAGAAGATAGCGATAACTTAAAATGAATCGATTGAGTGGGCAACAAAATTACAACCAATACAGTCTCTATGACGCTCTAATACCAACTATAACGTCAACTTACGTTGACGTTATAGTTGGCTTTGGCAACATCAGTCTCTGTTTATTATTAAGTTGGTTAGTGTCCCGACCTCGAAATGGTAACGTGTTAATTTCGGATGCATCCAGAAATTCGTCTGCTTGTTTGCCTTCGTATATTATAAAAAAATAAACAGTATAACTTCTTATAATATGAAGGAACATAACATTATCTAGCATTTTCCAAGAGCTGTATGGTAATTAGATTTAAGTTTATGTTCCATAACGCAACGAACGTTTCGACACGACTATTCGAAAGCGCGAAATCTTCGTGTTAGGAGTGTACAGAACAATAATGATAAAACCGCTTTGTTCTCCAAACGCCCCTAATTCAATAGCGTTCAAGAATACATTTACGAAAATTTCTAAAAATAATTGTACCCATATTGGAATCGGATACAAATAGCCCCCTTATTTTAATTAACCTACGAAAGTCATTAATATTCGAATATATAGTCAAACAAACAGTACAGTAGGACTTGACATTTTTAATCGACTCCAAAAAAGGAGGTTCGTGATTCGACTGTGTGGTTTTTGTATGTTTGTTACTCGATTACCCGGCCACTAATGGCTGAATTTTGATCTTTTTTTGGAAGATATATATAAAAAATCATCTTCACGTCCCGAAGAGGTAGGCAGAAGCACAACCAGAGCACCCACGACTAGCCGAAGACACTAAGTCCCACAATGTGAAGAGCTGTATGGTAATTAGATTTAAGTTTATGTTCCATAACGCAACGAACGTTTCGACACGACTATTCGAAAGCGCGAAATCTTCGTGTTAGGGGTGTACAGAACAATAATGATAAAACCGCTTTGTTCTCCAAACGCCCCTAATTCAATAGCGTTCAAGAATACATTTACGAAAATTTCTAAAAATAATTGTACCCATATTGGAATCGGATACAAATAGCCCCCTTATTTTAATTAACCTACGAAAGTCATTAATATTCGAAAATATAGTCAAACAAACAGTACAGTAGGACTTGACATTTTTAATCGACTCCAAAAAAGGAGGTTCGTGATTCGACTGTGTGGTTTTTGTATGTTTGTTACTCGATTACCCGGCCACTAATGGCTGAATTTTGATCTTTTTTTGGAAGATATATATAAAAAATCATCTTCACGTCCCGAAGAGGTAGGCAGAACCACAACCAGAGCACCCACGACTAGCCGAAGACACTAAGTCCCACAATGTGATAGGTGGCAAGCCTATCGCCAACCGGGCACATGTCCAATCCCAAGCAACTTTTTTTTTATTAGAAAATTGGAAAAACCCAATTTTCTTTTTGTTGGGCGACCCGGGATGCGAACCCGGGACCTCATGCAGTCAAGTCCAACAACTGAACCGTTAGACCACGGATCTAATCTCATTATTAGCAGACTACAGATTTTTGAGTTAGCTTAATAACATTCGGAATAATTAATCCGATACACAGAGTGACAATGTTTAAAAAAAATCACGACATGGACGTTCAGGAGACATAATCCCACAGGCAGACATAAACAAATAGACACGTCAAATTTTCAACCCCTATTTTTTCATATGGTTTTAGAAACGATCCCAGCACTGAAATTGGTATCTCTTCCACTAAAAAAACATTTTGAAAGTTATTATAATATTCTGCCGGAAATTTTGTGGCGCTGAAACATAGTGGAAACCTTCAAAATAATTTATGTGTGTACGAAAATAACTTTAGCGCCAACATTTCTTCGACTCTGTTGCACTTTTGCTACATGAATACGAAGATATAGCGGTATAACGAGCTTCTTCTTTGTGAATACGCAAACCACAATGTTGCAAAATTAAACTTATAACTATGTTATTTTAATTTTAACACATTTTAGGCACTCGATACCTTCTATCTATCTCGTAAGGGACTTGACGTAAAGAAAATATGTTACATAATATGTCAGCGTTCTTCCGCGCTTGAGAAAAAGATTTACAAACTTAAAAATAGAAAATAATATTCTCGTTATCTATTTGAAATAGAATACTTCATCATAGTATTATGAATCCTCAATGCACAAAGAAAGCCGGTTCAATCTCGTCCGAGGTGTTTTTCTTTTCTTTTTAAAAAAATGCGGAAATATAACTGTTTTCATATATCAACACACACGAGCTTCACAATAATCGAAAATACAGTAAAAAATAATATTTTTGTTTATGGCCACGGTTCAAAAAACAGCAGTACACCAAAAAGTCATTGCCGATCCGCGTAGCACCATGTGTAACATACCCGCTACGGACATGTGATATCTATAGCTCTCGTAAACGTAAGATGTTTTTCTAATAAACAAGATTACAAATAGCAGAGGATCAAACCTGTATTTCAGCTTTACAACAGATAAGACATATTTCCTGATGATAAGAAATTGTACTGTTACCGCCAACGTTAAGCTAAGAAATACTTTTACCCTAGTACAAATACGAACAGTATAGAAACTAAGCTTAGTTGTCAAAAGAGTTACATACACTCCATTCAAGCGATAGGGTTGTCATGTTATTTTTTTTTAATCGAATTTCAAAAACTATCTACCTATAACAAATAGTTATAGGTAGGTAATCTCATGGCGCCGCTAATCCCGGTAAAAGACGAATACGCTCGTGGCAATTTAAAAATATTGTGGAAACAAATAACAACGTGACCACACATATTGACGCGACACTCGCTACTACAGCACTGCGAAAACTGCTAAGGGGCCTCGTAGTTGCAAATGTTTGTGTGTGTGTGCCGTTTTCGAACGTTTGCAGGTGAGTTTTCCTATGGTTCGTATATTTTTATTGTGGTTGTACTTGACCCTCTCGCGGTTGGAATAAAAGTAACTTTCAGCATCTAGTCTGAGTAAGGATTCACCGACATATTTATTCCAACAGCCTATTATGACTTTTTTATTCTCCTATCTGTCGACAAATTATTGAAAACAGTCGTTGGACCAAATATTGACATTGAAGTCTGTTTTATCGAATGCACTTTAAATACAAACCGCCTTATTAATAAACATGAACTAAACTAAGAGTAAGTTTAAGGTGATATTAGTCTGTATCATATTGTAATAAAGACTATAAGTATCTTCACGCCCATATCCCCGAAGAGGTAAGCAGAGGCACAACCAAGGCACCCACGATTAGCCGAAGACACTAAGTCCCAGATAGGTGGCAAGCCTATCGCCAGTCGGGCACATATCTAATCCCGAGCAACGTTTTTTTTATTAGAAAATTGGAAAAACCCAATTTTCTTTTTGTTGCCCAACCCGGGATTCGAACCCGGGACCTAATGCAGTCAAGTCCGACAACTGAACCGCTAGACCACAGAGGCGATAATAAAGACTATAATACCACGTTGAACCTTGGAGTACTTTACTCCGTGTTTATTAATAACACAGAAATAGTTTATGATTAGTGATTAACACATTTACTTAGTTCTCTTCGACATGTAAATAAACATTACTAAAAAAGTGAGTTTAGGGTGAACCGAAACACAACATACAATAACAGGTTGAGTCTTTGAGCACTTTACTCCGTATTTATTAATAAGACAAGATATATTAGTGAATAGCACATGTACAGTAGTACTATTTAAATTAAGCGCTTCAACTATAATCGTCAAGCTTCGGAAATCGAATGTATTTTAATGAAATCTATATAGAGTTGTTATTACATAATTAATAATTTCGCTTAAAATTTAGAGAAGGTCAGCCAATTTCAAAACATAAGTATAAAGTGTAAAAAGAGTAAAAAGTGTACAGCTAAAGCGCATAAATTAAATAGTAGTACTATACATAGTTCAAGCATAACCCTTCGCCATGGAAATAAACATTAGTGAAAAAGTGAGTTTAGCGCGTCCTAAACCGAAAATGTTAGAGTACATTCACAGGACGAACTTTAAATTGCGGTTCCCAGTAATACAGTTCACGTTTGCCTGAGCTTATGAGTTAGACACCACGAATTTAGATCGGCTTTTAAAATACTGACAAAATGCACCCCAAAAACAGTTACATGTTGATAGTACTGAGTTTTAGACACTGTTAGTCAACTATTTGGCTGTGACGTCATTACAAGACATACCTACGCTATGTGGACACTGCAAATATATTAACTTATAACTAGTTGTACAAGAGTTTAATGTGCAAGCGCTTGCCTTTTATTAGGATCAACTTTGATTTCTGACGGAGGCAGGCATTTACTAGCGGCCCGCCCCGGCTTCGTACTGTTATGAAATATACGTATATACCTTCCTCTTCAATCACTTTATCTATTAAAAAAACCGCATCAAAATCCGTTGCGTAGTTTTAAATATTTAAGCATACAAAGGGACATAGGGACAGATGAAGTGACTTTGTTTTATACTATGTAGTGATAGTGATACATGTCTGTTTTTCTGGGTCTAGGAAACCGATAACACCTAAAAACCACAAGTATATAATTTGTTGACTTGTTTGGAAGATTACTTATTTTTTTATTTTTACGATACTGGAAGTATAACAGTCAGATATTTTCCTGGAGATAAATACTCATCATCAATGGATATTCTATATCTAGAAGTTTTGCAGTTATCTTATAGCTAGGAATCCTGTTATTATGGAGGCAGGATAAACAGTGGTACCGATTTAAGAGAACAGAACGCTACCACAGTATCTGACTGACGGCTCTAGCTGAATATGATTGTTAATTTACAATCGAAAGACTAATAACTTCTCCTGCCTGTACCCGACGTATTAGTCAACTAATGGTCGGTGTATTAAAATATTATTAGTAGTTATTAGTCAACGAATGGTCAATGGAATGGACCCTATGCTCTAAACCAAAACAAAATACAAGCGAAGCTCTGACATCAACACGCCAAGAACAAGTAAGTCGAGGAGGACTTATACGACATTGGTGGCAATTATACTGTTAACAAACTAAATTTATTTTAGACTAGCTGCTACCTGCGGCTTCGCCCGCGTTTTCACAGAAACCCGGTGTGCGATCGGGATTTAAAATAGCCTATATGTTAATCCAGGTCACAATCTATCTGTCTTCCAAATTTCAGACAAATCCGTTCAGCCATTCGAGCGTGAAAGAGTAACAAACATCCATACATACATACTTACAAACTTTCGCATTTATAATATTAATAGGAATAGGATACATGCAATGTTTTCCAAATGACACAAAAACAAAAGAAATGGAGCATTTAAGACATGTCAAATTAATCCGGACATGTCAAATTGTGATTGATATTTTAAACCATCATTTTCCATGGACTAGATTAATACTGTAGATATGTCATGTACAAAGTAATGCGACAGCACTAAACGTAGTTTGTCTCTTTCGATTACTATCGTTGAAAGAAGATAGAGATAACTTAAAATTAGTTTTAAGAGTAAGTTGCGCACCACTATTGCGGTAATTCTACAGCCCAATTACCAAAGTAATTGTTAGTTATCGCTATATTTGCAAGCGAAAGTAATACAAAAAGTCAAATCACGTTTCTACAGATGATTAGTATGTTCTTCGAGAAACTTCGACTAAAAACATCAATAGTCAATTCGCCTAAACTAATTTGACAAATATAAAGTATTCCATTTTTTAATGTTTTTTTTTTGTTACATAGAAAAGAAATTGAATTTAATACACCTAAAAACACTTAACTTTAGTTGGTGCTCAGCAGAATCAGCCTTTCAAGTTGCATAGAATCATCCAGTAAACTAAATTCTATCCAGTAAACTAATTTACCAGCGGGCGACAGTCGGCAGAACTACGTCAAAAAGGAATAACCTGCTCAAACTAATTACCAAAAGTGCCACGTATAAAAATAGAAGTCGGACAATAAAAAGCATATCGACAACTCCAACGCCCTAGATGGCACAGTTAATACAAAAAGTGGCGACAAACACATCCAGTCGCAAACAAGTAACGTTCGACGTGGGAATTATGCATTGTGTAAAAAGAGGCAGCTTGAACTCTAAATCAAAATGTTACCGTATATTCCCCGAGCAAACTTTTAATTGCGGTTCCAGTTATACAGTTCATGTCTGTGAAAACCATGTTGGATAAAATGAATTTGGCACCGGGAATTTGGGCCGTGGAAACTCCATACCTCTTTTGTGATTACCAAAGCAAACAGACTAAAACAGGACTCCGTCTAGGTTCTGCATTACTGAATTCAAATTGTAAACCGACCGCTTGCTGGCGATGAAGTTGTTAGATCTTATTTGCTTTGAAATTGAACAAGACTTTTGAATAGACTATTTAGATACAAAAGTTAATTTAGACTTTACCATATAAACAACGTTTTAGTTTAATATTGAACTTTTAAAATTAGGACTATAGTATAAGTACTAGTACATAATACTAAGAGTATAATTTTTAAAAAAGAAGACAATCGAATATGCCTGACACTACTAAATATATAGCTCGTATATTGACACCAAAGGTATATTGTGCTGGAAAATTGAGGTTGCTTTTTAGGCAGAGGTGATGAAATCAGCACTGAACCGGATAAAATAGTCACATAAAACTACGTTTGAGTCTGAGTTGTAGCTCAAGTCGAAAATTCGCAGCTCGTCAATTAAAATGTTTCGAACTGATAAGAGTTATATCAGTGACCAAAGTCTAAAAAAGCTGTAATCATTGGCTAACATTTTTATTTAATTATTTTTATGCACACATACTGTACGAAGAATGACTTAATGACATACAGCATTCCCTACCAGTTAGCCAGCAGGCAGGGTCGAGATGATTGTGGGGTTGCAGAAATACATAAATATATGGTTCTGTTCGTGCGACAATAAAAGAACATGAATATAGCTAACTTAAACTGAACTGCGAGCTGATTCGCAGCTCTGGTTCAATTTCTTGACTCATAAACTGATCTGCAGTTGAGTTTGACACGTTTTGGTTGAGTTATAATTAAAAGTCTCTTGGGAGTATAATTTTCCCAGGTTCCTTCCTTCTCTAGAAGTAATACAACATTATCGAGCACTGACAATGACAGCAAAAATAAATGAGGTCACAGAAACTTCTTCTAAAACTTTATTTAAGCTTACTAAAGTTGTTGCCGAAAAAAGTTACTGAAAAATTAAACTGTAAAAGTTACCTGTAAAACTGTAAAAGTAAGTTAACTGTAAAAGTTCCCGTATATACAGGCGACTCAATCGCCATATGATAAAACTATTTAGTAAACAGAATTGTTGAATATATAATATAACTTAATTAGTGAAAGCAACAAGACTAACGGCCAATATTAATAATCAATCCTAATCTAAAACTCGCTGTCCAAGATTGATATTTTAATCCATTTTTAAGTTATCGCTTGCCAATAATATATCTGTGCACAGGATAAATATGAGAATGAGGTATAGGATAGGCCGGCGGATACGCAGCTATCTAGATTGCTTGAAATCCATTAGATTGAGATACATTATTAACATTGGCCGTAAGTGGTAGAGTCTTTAAATGGCTAACCCAGATAGACTAGACACATATCTGGGAGTCACACAAGGACTTTAACCTTCGGTTTTTTTAAGTTATAAGATAGCAATCAACGCCTTTGGATACTATAGATGTTGTAGATACGTCGCTGTCTTGTGGCGGACGTGTTAAACTAATTGTGCCAGTCGTTCAGCTATCCTAGCTTCCGGATCGGAACACGCAATGGACTGAGAAAACGAGTTACATACATGAAAAAGTATAGGAATCGATCATAAAAAGCTTGGAAGTTGGTACAAAAATTGTCGTCATCCTATTAATATTATAAAAGCGAGTTTGTCCGTTTGTTTGTTTGTCACTCCTTTACGCCAAAACTCTTGAACCGATTTTCATGAAAATTGGCAGACACATAGAAGGTAACTTGGATTAATACACAGGATAGTTTTTATCTCTAAACAATATTCCTTTGGGACCACGCGAGCAACGCCGCTGGCAACAGCTAGTGAGTAATATAAGCTAGCTTCTGAACCTTAGATTTTTTAAGGAGTTTCTATCAGCACTAAGGTAGACCTTATTCATTTATTTCGACTTGATCTGATCATCATTGTTTTAAAACTTCCCATGCCCGAATTCTTTACATTCAAAACTTTTGCAATATGGAATAAATTTTTTGGTCGTCCCCGAGCAAAGCGATTCAATTTAAAATGTACGTCTGGTTGTACGGAACAAGAATTCGAGTATCCACATATTTGAGGCAGCCGGTGGACGGAGAATTTGTTAGACAGCATTTTATTTCGCGACGCTCTTGTGTAATGCGATTTGAGTCCAGGGCCTGTACTGTGACATCTTGAAGCAGCATTATTTCAATGTACCGGTTTCGGTTTTGAAAATCCAATAGGTTTTTCGAAACCGAAACTTGTGAATTGAAAAATTCTACTGATGAACTTTTTAATGCAAAAAATTTAAAAGCCATCATTAGATTGCTTAAGCGACATTTACTTTTCCTGAAGATTTTCTTGCATATACACCTTTCAACCCCGTAAAAAAACCCTTTAACATATTAATTAGAATCTATGATATAGTTTATGTATTTGTCACTGAGAATGTATAAAGTCAGGCATTCCATAGATTTCCATGGAAACCAAAAGAAATTTTAAAATAAATTAGAATCTTTGGTATATCTGCAGACAGAGGTTCCAACGACGGGTTTAGAAGAGGCACAAATTCATAGAATTCGAAGGGCAAACATTGTTGCTTTGCTGGCGTTGTGGTAGCAATGTCATTGGTCCATGTTGATGAACGTCACGTCGGCAATATGTGGTCCGTGTAAATTGTATTGTAAATTCAAATACAAAAATGCGACAGACTAAGTATTACGTGGTTGTGTGGTGCTATGCGTTTATTAGGCATATCAGATAGGCAATCAGGGATGTTATAACACTACTGGAGATTACACACCTAACAAAGATCTGATGGCATTTCTAAATACCGCTGACTCACTTTAATGTAGTGACCTCTCATTCCTTTTGACTTTATGAATTGAAATCACAACCATTAATTGATAACTCAAACAGTGGATAACTAGTATTTGGAAACGACATTAAACCCCTTATCATAAGCTTATGGCACTATATTCGCTGGCGTCTCAGTAAAATATTTATATGAAAACTTAAAAAAGCGCCTTTACTGGTAGCTAAAAGAACTAACTAATTTTCAGAGTAAAACCACTATAGATTTCGATACGTAAATTACCGAACGTAATCTACAGCAGCTCATGGTAAAGTTTTTTGTCTTTGTTAGGAGCGTAACCTCCAGTAGTCAAATAGGTTCAAGTATTTCCTTTGAGATGAAATGTGTATTTAAAACCTGTCACCTAGAAAGTGGACACATAACCCGATTTCCCTGTATTCCCTGTAACACATAAATCGAAATCATGATGCTAATTGCAATATGTTTAGCCATTGTCGGTTCAGTTGCGTTAGCCACGGTCTAATGTTCAAACAGAATGGTAATGTAATGTTCATAATGCACAATATCTCATATCTACACAACAGACTATAGAACCAATCTCTCCATCAGAGATGCCAATTTGCATGACTAATAGCTATGCGTGAAATAGGATTAACATACAGACGGTATGTCAATCTTCTAATAATATAGACATTTCAATAGCCAAATAATTATGAACCAGGAGGGGTACCACAAACATTTTCCTTGCTGCGACGTTAATACTGGCTATTATTTGGTCAAGAGATATGGATAAATGGAATTGAGTAAAAGGCTTAAGATTTAAGGCTCAGGTTTGTACAATTAACATAATACATAAAGAAATATTTAGAGATGGCATGTATTTTTTTCATTAGTAACATCGTCTGCTTCTTCGTCTACATACAGATAACAAGAAAAAGTATCTTAACGCCTGTACCCCTAAGATGTTGGCAGAGACACAACCACCACTAGCTCACGACTAGCCGAAGATACTAAGTACCACAATGTGATAGGTGGCAAGTCTTTCGCCAACCGGGCACATATCCAATCCCATACAACCTTTTTTTAAATATAAAATTGGAAATTTTCTTTTTGTTGTCCGAACCGGGAGTCGACTAGACCACAGAGGCTAACTAAAAATAGCAGACTATAAATATCTGGTTCTTAGCTAAATTTCCTGCGACAGAAAATTCAGGATAAAAGTAGTCTGTGATTGTGCAGCCTCCTAGCTATCTCATCAGTCCACACACACAACAACATTTTGTATGAAATAAATAGAAATTAATACAAACACACTTTCGCGTTAACGAGTACGAACACTAAAAATATTTCACATCTAATGATCTTTTTAATCTATAGTTCTATCTTTTGTTCACGTGCAGCGAGCAATGGACGTAAATCATTACGAACGCCGATAGTACTGATACATCGACCCATCCCGTACACTGCTAACGACGCACGCTCGGAAATAGCAATACTCATATGTCACCGACCGAAGCAAAGCGTTCCCATTGATGCAGAATGCATTGCGCCAATTCACCAGTCTAAGAAGAGCCCTTACACCTCCACCAGCTCTTTATTGGCTGGCCGGATGTCCAGCGATTACCTGTATATTAGGATTCCAGATATAATTGGTCGCCTATCATAGGTATGTCGGATGACAAGCGTTCGGCCACGTCTGTCATTTGTAATTTCCAATCGAAGATTTGATTGAATAGCTGCTTGATTGTGAAAGTTTTAGCTAAGGAAACGTATCCACACTACACAAACCGTTGAGGGAAGGATGGATCTTCAAAATACTACGAATGGTTTGGTTTAAGGGACCATTCTTATATGTTTAGCGTTTCATTATTTCATCAATTTCTCTATAAAAAAATACCATGGTCAGTATTTCAGAGTATGCCCTACAGATATTGCTGCAGGAGGCCTAGCATCCTAGCACCATCAAATGTAACGAACCTATATAATTTTAAAATCCATCACCGGATTGCTATTCAGCAAGAATATCGGAAGTATTTTCTATCATTTTTAAAATAAAGTTAATCATTTTAAAAAATATACTTAGTACATACATACGCATATAGGTATAAAGATGAATCTTTATTTCCTTTACCCATCGCATGACATATCAACGGATTGAAAAAAACGTTATATTTTTGTCGCGTTAATTACTGCAATGAGAAGGTTCTTATAAAGGAAAAAAATGCGAGTTCAGCAGTCTTAATCATATTTATCTAAATTTTAAATTTTACAAAATCATCATTAAGTCATTAGTAATTAACACAAGACGTCTGTCGGGTCATCTAGTAAGGAATACAACAGTAAAAAAAAATAATAGGAGTACTAGACGGTTATAAATGTAGGTTTGCATCCGTCTGTACCGTAGATTTAATGTAAAAAATAAACTTGGGAAGATGGAAACAAAGTTTCTTGTAAAATGACCTTAGTTGGAAGACGCTATTACAACCGTCTGGATAGAGCTTAGTGACATATTACAAGACCATTTACGTAAAAAACAAGATAATTACGAAACACCCGAAACCATATTCCACGACCGGAATAAAGCATTAAAACACGAGTACAAAGGGCACAGCAAACTGGGCGTACATAATAAACACGAAAATTTACGAACTTAAATACTTTAGGCGGGACATTACGCGGCGTACTTGTCTCATTAATATAACAAAACTGTACCGTCTGTCCGTCCGACGGAAATGTACGCGCGCCGCTGGTGAATGAGGATCACCCATAGTTTAAGTCGCAAACGTGGCGGAAAATTAACAGGATTAACACAGGAATAATGACGACTAGGGGAATATGGGCAGAACAATGCGTAAGTTGACATACGTGACGAAGGGTTATTTTAAGTGTTAGCACTTTTTATAGGTTAGGACAGGTAACAAGCACGCGATTCTTTTGATGGTAATAGATGGCCTGTATACACCATAGATGTCATGTGTGCGTTGCTGTCCTGTGGCAGGGGTGTGAGGCACAAGTACACCTTCTGAACAGACAGAAAACACGACAGTGCTGTTATGGTGACAGGAATATGCAAGGCTGTGTATCTATACGTGCAATATATTTCATATTTCTCATCGTCTGCGCTTAGTATATCTAATAATATAAAATTCTC
Source organism: Calephelis virginiensis (assembly GCA_002245475.1). NCBI lineage: Eukaryota > Metazoa > Arthropoda > Insecta > Lepidoptera > Riodinidae > Calephelis > Calephelis virginiensis. Next base: position 146,090 of record NJDC01000064.1, on the reverse strand, counting down.
GTGTCACGGTGTGCGTGATTGAACTTCTCCGAAACGGCTAGACCGATTTTCGTAAAATTGTGTGAGCATATTGAGTAGGTCTGCGAATCGGCCAACATCTTTTTTTCATACCCCTAAGTGATAAGGGTGACTCACCCCATTTTTTTAAAATAAAATCACATTAAAAATATACTCGTAGCAGAACAACGTCTGCCGGGTCAGCTAGTACTTCCATATATTCACACACAAATATTTATACACTTGTACTGTTTTACATATCACTTATACCTAATGACATAACATAAAACAAAGTCGCCTTTCGCTATTGCGGAACCATATTTGAGTAAGTAATGAAATAATAAAAATATACTTTCACGCACATATTCCCCGAAAAAGTAGACAGAACCAAAAAGTAGGCACCCATGAATAGCCAAAGACACTAAGTCCCACAAAGTGATAGGTGGTAAGCCTATCGGCAACCGAGCACGAATCCAATCCCGGGTAGCGTTATATATATATTAGAAAACTGGAAATTCACAACGAGAAAAAGGATCGAACCCGGGACCTCAAGAAGTCAAGTCCGACGCCAGACTGCTAGACCAGAGAGACAAACATATGAAATCAAGAAAAATAATTATAAGTAACCGCAACTAAATTTGTCTAGTAAATCTGTAAGCCAACTCAATATTTTTGGAGTAAAAACTTCTTTAACGGCGTTGCGCACTTTTTTTGGAATGGGTATAAACTTCTAAACTCGCGTCAGATCGTCAGATCGAAAATTCGTAAGATGGCGCATGGCGCTTGCGCGAATGTTCGTGTTGTCATGTTTGTGTACGATAGCGCAATAAATTAATGTTGTATTCTACCACATAACTTATAGTACTTTCATACTGATAATTAAAGCAGTTCGTGCAAAATTATTCCCAAACTGTTCCAAAATGTCAAAAATGCGCAAAGTTAATATTCAAGTTTTCACTACTGCCGGCACCTAAGGCCACAGAATAAATGACCTTTAACTTTGACTTTTCGACTTTGTAGTGTAAGCGACACGAAGTTCGTTGGGTCGGCTAGTGTTATACAAGTCAATGCCTTTTAAAATTAGCGTTCAAACTTTCATACTGTGTTCAGTACATCATGTAAAATATATTCCCATTAAAAAATAAAAAAAGTATCTTCACGCCCAAATCCCCGAAGAAGTAGGCAGAGGCACAACCAGGGCACCCACGACTAGCTGGAGATACTAAGTCTCACAATGTAATAGGTGGCAAGCCTATCGCCAACCGGGCACATATCTTAACCCGAGCAACATTTTTTTATTAGGAAATTGGAAAAACCCAATTTTCTTTTAGTTGCCCGACCCGGGATTCAAACCCAGGACCTCATGCAAACAAGTCCGACAACTGAACCGCTAGACCACAGAGACGACCACAGAAAAATAAGGTGACAAAAACTAATTTGGTTTCTACCCTTAGGACTTACAACATACAGAATAAACACATCGATTTAACTTAAAATTAAAAAAATAGGGTATATTTGTAGGTAACAAACCATACGAAACGTAATAAACAAGACTACCGGTCCTTAAATAAAGGCAGTATTTATTCTATGTGCGCTAATTAAGTAAAAAAAAACATTTAGTCACGCTATTTTTTATATAAATATCTTTTACTATTATTATACTCATGGTCTAAAAATTTCAATACCTATTTTGACACATAATTCAGTCTTAATAATTATAGTCATTATTTACATACCAGTGCATATTTTTCTCTTAATGTATTTTCCGTAAACCCCTTAAACTGACCGCAAACGTTCCGACCAAACGAAGAGGACCCCGCCACGTGATTTGGTTGTGCCACTACTCCTCCATGAAGTCCACCCAGTAACCACAACGCAGCACCAAGTCGAGGTACGGTCTCCCGGGAGACCGCGCTTCTTGCTGGTGTTGTAGTGAACAGTCCAATCGATTAAAATAATGATGTCTCGGGCTGAGCACTCTGCTCGGCCCAAAATAGTCCGGTGAAGTTGTAAAAACCTCGCGGTTAGCAACATAATATTAGCCATTTCAAAAAAAGGATTGTGTTGTTTTATGAAACCACGGTAAAAGAGAAACTTGATCTATAACATAGACTATAAACGCCGCCATATTTGCCTCGGCTGCTATGACGTCACCGTCACGCGACACGCGACACACACACCAAAAAATGAGACGATGTAATAAATATTTCACTTTAAAAAACCGCTTAAGGAACTCAGTGGCTTATTCAATTATTGTAAAGACAGATGCAGATCAGCGACACAGCACTTCCCCAGCCGATATCATCTCAAACGATATTACCCAAAATCAGCTTTTCATTAATTGCACGCCAGCTTTATCACCCTCTTCTAGCTCGAGATTATTCAATATAGGCCAGGGGCAAGACATCTAATTTTAAGACTAAACCGTTTTCATCACCAAATGAAAACATTTAGAAACAAAAGGTCAAGTTATATTAAGTAAGATTTAACAAGCTAAAATATTGGTTTTAGACTTATGCATTATTATTATCTTATATACACATCCTCAAACCCAGTCCCATACGAGGAACACTGTATCGAATGCCATGTGTCACGATTCCAAAATCTTCATAACCACGAATTGTCTGAGGGAATGGGCTTGTTGTATTATCACTTAACCAGTATTTTCTAAATAAATCTGCCGTGTTCCAGATTAGAGGATATAGAGAAAGCTATCAAGTTTCTTCCATGTTCATTAATTTCACATAAACACGTCCGCTTTCAGAAACTCTTAACAACATCCTTGGAAAATACCTGAGCGATTAAGTCATAGAAAATCAACATTGGCCTTTCAAAGGTGATAATACAATGTGAATGTGGATCTAAAACGATACACCTGTTTTCATCTTTTATCTGTCATTATTTCCACATAGCCGAACAAACGTATTACGCCTTATTACTATTTTATTAATTTCACATATATCCTGCAAAGCTATAGTGTGTAGCCTAACAAAAAGGCCCAAATACAGCAAATTACCTGTGCTGTACTGGGTCATATAAGCAACCTTCCTGTCTGGAACTTCACTTAGTTTTCTGTATCCGAATCTTATTTTCCGTTAACAGACAGCAACTTTGCAGCAGTAGTTACATTCGATTAGATAGTATTCTCCTAAGTCTGATATTTACATCGATCTGATAATTATCCCTCAACAAAAGAAGCGTCATACATAGATTCGAGCAACATGACTTTAACATCAATTTGAATAAAATGATGAAAAAGAGTGATGAGAATATATTGGTTGTATTTTTGATAGCAGCCTCCTAAGCTATAAGTATTGACGTAGATCTGACACCGGATTAATTTATGGCTGGGTGTTCCAATGTCCTTCCACAAAAGGAAGTTAGTGTCATACTTAGTTGCGAGGATAAGGAAGTGTATTATCGAGGGCAGGGCAGACTTACAATTTGAGCTTACGGTTTATTACACACTGTAGAGGGAATAATTAATGTAGCAAAATGTATTCATAAATGTAGGATAGACAATCAACAGTATAACTGAAAATGACTAACTAAATAAAAACGATAGTGTGCCTGTATAATTTAGATGAAAAATAGTGTCAGTGTAAGAATAAAGGAACAAAATAATAAATCTAACATATGTATGTATCCATATATGTATCCATACTAATGTTTTAAATACGAAAGACTGTTACGATTTTATGTATAAACCGCTGGAACGAGTTTGATGAAATTTTATATGCACATAGGTTAATCAACTACTAAAAAACTGCAAAAATTTGTATACCTGTTTGTTACGCTTTTAGGTCTAACTGCTGAACTTGTTTTGAAGAAAATTAAAATGAATATAATTAGAGACTCGGTTTCAAATAATGACTACTTAAAATAATGATAATTAGACAAAGCGATGGTGCCGATTCGGGGAGCAGCTGCAAAGAACTCGACCACGTAGCCGACCCAGTAATCTTAGGTAAACTTGAATGTTTGCCCTCAGTAACATTTAAGGTCAATTAATATTACTGAATTATTTTTAATTACATCAATTTTAAACAGGTGAATGATATTATGCAGACTCTTGATTGCAAGCGACAATTCTATCATACAGCTGGGTTCTTAGACAAATCTAGCGGCTACCATATCCTCGAAAACGAGACTAGTGCTGTCACTCTTGAATCTCAATTTTATGTGAATTGGAATCGGATATGACATTGTCGTTGAACACAATACTAGCGAATCATGAATCCTCATTTCGAAAGGTCATCGCATCACGCCTGAACGGAGATGACCAATTTTGCTTAATCTTTTTTGTTATACCAGTAACCAATACTGTCAGGAAAAGGATCATATGAAGAAAAAACCCGGGCAAATTGTAAAGAAAACACGCAAAAATTCTGCAATCTTCCTCAAATACAAATCGTTAGTAATGCCAAGCGATACGAAGTTTGCCGGGTCCGCAAGTAAACAATAAATTAATTTATCGGATTTTTTTATTATTTTGGTACTAAATGTTAATAATCCTCCAGTACTGTGTGCAAGAATACCTAAAATAACATATCCGATTACAATTTCGGATTGGCATAAAATCGAGATTCGAAAGCAACCCTACAGTAAAAGTAGTTAGTAGAAGGTTGGGTATGGACCCAACCTTCTACTAACTACTTTTAATAAAAAAATTATAATTTTAATAAAAAAATGCGAAAGTTTGTGAAAAGGTGGATGGATGTTTATAATTTTTTTCAGGAATATAGCACATACATCAGAACAACACATAAGCTACGATTCATAACCACAATGTAAAATTTAACATAGGGCGAAGCCGCGAGTGGAAACCAGTTTAATATAGTAAAGTATTCCTTTAAAGTACCCAAATTACTATACAATTAAAACCACTTGTCCACGACAAAGGGATCCATTATTTACTCACAGAGGACATACGGGCTGCGGCCTGTAATTAAAAAGTAACCCTAACCTCTAAACCGACAAACAAAGTTACTTTTGTTCAGTCCCTCTCTAAACGCGTTACAAACCCCACCACAAACAAAGGACAACTAAATTTAACACATTTTATGTTTGGGACACTTTAACGTCTAGACTTGAAAGAGCCTTTCTTATATAACAGATAAGAGAGATTTAAATTCTTCTTTTTAGCTGAACATACATATATATGTTCAAGCCATATGTAGAGAGAGAGTGACGAGTGCGAAATCTCACGACCTTTGCAGACCTTCCTGGCTTCGTCCACATCCAATTACCCTTTTCAAAAAAATACGCCGATTTTGAAGACTTAACTTTTTTACTTTTAATTTTTAGCTGTCTTATGCCCGGTCCCTATATTCAAGAAACGAGTCATTTTGGTCACAGATGATAGTACGAGTATGATTAGTAAGATTGCTAACAACGGTCGCTCGTTATGAATATGTAACTGTTTTTTTTTTTTGAAAATATGAATAACGCTTCCTTTCCTTTTAAGCGAACCACGAATGGTTAAACTTCTGGATTACGTTTTGTCGCTTTTAGAAACCAAGCATTAATAATTAAGTTTAATTTGACATCTATAGTTTTTCTTGCATTATCATCCAGACGGTTGTTAATACGCCCCAATCACGCCTTCCACAGAGGTGAACTTAATGGAAACTTTGTTTGAAACAAATCGAAATCTAAATTCCATACGGATACAAACCAATGTTTACTGCCAATGTTTTAATGTGTGGAACCCATATTATAATACAGACGAAACAAGCTATATTTTTATTCATTCATAACATATAAGCTTTTATTTTCTTTCAATTTGCCGACCTGGCGAACCTCGTACCGCTTAACATTGATACCTACTTACAGTCTGTAAGGGAAAAATTACAAATTAATGTTTTGCCTATTTCTTCGCAACTTTCCCAGTTTGTCTCTTCATATTAACCTTCTCCTGACGATACTAACACAACAAAAAAATTGTTAGCAAAATTGGTCCATCCGCTCAAGCGTGATACGAGTAAAATATCTTATCTTGTGGGGAGATTCCTTACAGCTAAGCCCAGTGAGAAACAAAATAAGAAACAAATTTTGATTGCTCGAAGATATTTAACTAAATTGATGACGTGATTGTGGTCAATGAAAAAAAATAACAAATAAAATCAGTAAAACCCCCGATCTCTTAATTGAAAGTGAAGACAGTGTTGAGTGGAAGCATACTAAGCCTTTACCCGTAATTATTTATTCACTTGCAACAATTTTCGGAAAAATTCTTTCCACGCATTTTAAATTCAACTTCACAAAAAGGAAAGTTTACCACAAAAGGACTGCCACAGTCTCATTCCTCGCATGTTTGAGGGTCCTTTTTATAAATTCCCTTGGGTTCGCTAGCCACCCGGTAAAAACCCCTTTGTGTGGACGTAAGCCGACTAACGTCCGCCTCCACAGGTGGCCGGGATGTTTATTTTTTACTTTAACTAGAGAAACCATACGCGAATCGAAAGTTGGGATTGGAAAGAAGACCCTATTCAAGGGCTAGCAGTCTTGGGTGCGCATAAAGAAACAAATATGACTAGAAAACCTTTACATTTAAATAGGCATGTGAATTCCCCGTGTTGGTCTGGGCTCCTTCGCAGAATAGACAACCTGCCTTCCCGCTAGGCAGCTCTTAAAAAAGCGAGCATAGGCTTACGGTCCCTAGCATCGTGACATCTGTCTAGGTGATAAGAGTTTCGCAGCGACTCACCCGGATTGGTACCACCGCCTTACCTATTCCTGCCGCCATAACGTCATGACGTGTTCCGGTTAGGAGGGTAAGGTATCCGGTAAATTTACCTTTGCTCGAGGCCTAACATCCCGGCCTCAGTTTGGCAACGCACTATTACCACCTTTGGTGAAAAAAAAATGTAATCAATAGGAATTAAAACGAAAACTACGAAAAATTGTTGTTGGAATATTAACAACAGTGAAAAAAGAGTACAACCGTGAAATTTACTAACGGTCGGATTAAAATAAAGCACTTGCATGTACGTTAGTTGATTAACATAACATATTCCTTCAAACAGAAATCATCAGAAAGATTGGGGCTCTATTAGGAAATTCAGACTTGGTGACAATAAAACCACTTCGGAAGTACGACCATTAAAATTGCAAAAAAAAAACAGTTTATAAAATATGTTCGCTAATAGGAGAAATCGATTAACATGTGCAAAAAAATAGAAGTAAAATAGAAGAAGAAATAGACATAGATATAAAAAGAACCTTTTCCTTATTTCGAAATCGGTTAAAACTTACGCAAATTTAAAAAAATCTCTTTAGTGCTATTTAAAAATTATTCAGTACATTTAGAACGCTCTAAGATATTAATATATCCTGCATTAACAAAAAGATTGGCGACTCTATATTGGACCGTCCCCAACGTTTAGGATACTTCGATGCGGGACCTTTGTTTTTGATCTTAAATATTTCAACGTTTTGGTCATTTCCTTACAAATAAAAGTAAATCCTAATACGCATACAAAGTATCCTGCGCTGGTAAACGTGAAGGAAAAGAAAATATTTAAATATGGAACAAAAATATAAATTGGACAATTATTTTTTCGAGTTCCTGAATTGGAATATCCTAGCCTCAAGTTTGCATTTTTGCCTTCTTATCCATTAACAAAAATAATAGGAACGCCTAGTAGTAGTCTAATGGTTCGGTCTTGGTTCAAGCAATTCAAAATGGTTATTTTTTGTTTTATTTCAATAAAAACAACGTTGCCCCTGGAGGTAAATGCCTATTTGGCGATATTTTTGCCACGAGTCACATCGTAAGAAAGCGTATCTTCAGCGAATCGTTGTGCTTTGGTTAGGTATACCTTGGCCTATCTCTTAGAGGGATATAGGTGTTTGTTTGAAACATCCTGACGATAAAACTTTGAATGTGTTCCTATTAATAATTAAGACCATTATCACAAAAAACGGAACTACAGTGCAACAAATGCTTGTGGTTTCCAAAATCTTGAACTACTTAGACGAACAAAACGACGATGGATTCTGTGAACAATTGACATTAATGTTACTGTAGTTAAGAAATTTCGTTAAAAAGTTATATCTCATAAACTAACAAAAACCGAAAAAAATTTAAAGATCCATCAAATAAATGTTGAGCACATTTAAAGTTTTGTTTACTCCATAAGTTAAAGGAAACTGACGTGTCAAGCTGGCGGCGGGGCGAATAATCGGGTGGCGTGTTTGTCCAAACTTCTCCATGTAATCGCTCGGACCACCGCCAAAAACTGGCAAACACGAGCCATAGTTCGCGCTACTGGCACAATTCCGGGAGATTTACGTCGCCGGGACATCAGCTCCCATAAACATTGCTGTTTCCGCATGCGGCTCTTTATTTAACTTTAGTATCAGCACACAATGTCTTTTGAAAGTGTTTCTGTTCTCCTTAAATTTTAGGTTTGTCAGAAATTTCGATTCGATACTTAGCTATTTCACGTTTTTAGGACCACCGCCAGAAATGCGCAAGCTCGAGCCATAATTCTCCTGATAGAATTCTGGGAGATTTAAGTCGATGGAACATCAGCTCTTATAAACATTTGTATTTCCACATCTAGCTCCTTATTCCACTTTAGAACCAACACATAATGTTTTTTAAAAGTGTTTCTATACTCCTTATATTTTAGGTTTACCCAGAATTTCAACAAAAGACAACTTAATTCTAAAGATTTAGGTCTCTGAGATTATTAGCTTTAATAAATATTACTGTTCTCGCGTATTGCTCTATTTAATTTTAAAATCAGTCCGTCCACCAGTTTCTTTTTTAGTTTAGTATGGTTAACTCACAAATACTTGTCAGCCGCTGTTCTTTTATTTTTTCTGGTTCAAATAATGAGGTACCATTAACAATTTGGTGTAACGACAATTATAATAACTAATAAACGATCAACATCGAGAGAGAACGTGAATTAAATGTTCATGTTCACATAAAAAAATGTCAGATTTATCTACTGTTTCTAAAAATACTAAGGACGGATCGAGGATTTATGAGTGGCATGAACCTCAAACCAGCTAGCATCAAGACCAATCAATGAAATTTTTCTCATGTTATTAATAGTCAACATAGAGTCTTTACTGATCATCCGTACGTAACAAAAACGTCAAGAAAGCTAGAAAGAAAAGTTAGTTGATTTAAGGCATGATTCACACTTGGCATACTTTACATAACTCCTGAGTAACGCACAGCAAAGCCTAGACAGACTAAACTTTGGCGTAGTTCACGTTACTTAATAGTTGATGTTAAAAGGCTATAATCAAAAGTTTCTAGCGCTTTTCTCATTAAAACTTTGTACGTGAAAAACGAGTTTACAAGAATCTATATTCAATTACAGCTCTTGGGCATATTTGTTGAATTCTGTTGTTAACTAATAAAGTACATTACTTATTTAAAAAAAAGTATCTTCACGCCCCCGAAGAAGTAGGCAGAGACACAACCAGGGCACCCACGACTAGCCGAAGACACTAAGTCTCACAACGTGATAGGTGGCAAGCCTATCGCCAACCGGGCACATATCCAATCCCGAGAATGTTTTTTTTACTTAGAAAATTTAAATTACCAAATTTTCTTTTTGTTGCCCGCCCCGAGATTGGGACCCGGAACCTGATGCAGTCAAGTTCAACACCTGAACCGCTAGACTACAGAGGCGACTACCTATTTCAAAGGACGGTAAATAGTTAAACGTTCTTCTGATGATGAATACAGGTCGTATAGGCGACAACAATGTTACGGTGTCTTGTCAATAAGAGCCTGACGGTTTAAGCTATTTGCATAAAAAAATACCGGCTACTACTTTCTTTAAATTTAAACACCACATGACCAGCATTACCACCAGCATATGATATGATATTACATTTTCATACTTCCAACCGACGACTCAAAATAAGTGGTGCTCAATCGGATTGTATGTATCTTATTTAATTTTTCTGTTACAATTACTCAACCAATATCAAATTAATTTTGATTTTTGTTTGACAGAATAAATCATGATTCCGAGGTGGAATTTTTCCCATTTCCCATATTTATTTATCATAATCCAACTAACATATAACTTATTAGTATACATGTTAATAATATATGTTAGTATATATGTTGTGTATACACTATAGTAGTAAAGTAGTTATACAGGGTTACTAGTAACTAACGCATAACCTTTCTAGAGCGGTTTTAGTACATCAAAAGCAACAACTTTTCTTTTACTAGAATCGACTAGTCAACAATTAATGATAACTCATAAGTTATAGGTACTTAATTTAATAATACATAAATTTTCATGTATGTTGACGACATCATTTTCTATGCTAGGACCACTGATGGGATGTTGACAACATTTTAGTGGGACGATCTGAGAATCATTAGCTATTTTTAAAAATAATAATTAAATCACGACAAAGGAATGAAAAGAATCAGTTTCAACAGTTTACCAACGCTGAAATTATTTAAAGTTATTACGTTTTTATTTAAACACTAGCTGATACCCGCGGCTTCGCCCGCGATAAATTGAGATGTAAGCTATCCTATCTCTCAAGTTGGATCGAACTGCGCATGGTGTGCGAATTTTATTATACTCGGTTAAGTGGTTTAGGAGTCCATTGAGGACAAACATTGTGACATGAGATTTATATATATTAGATTAAAGTTATTACGTTTTTATTTAAACATGTCGAAAATATTTTTTCAATTCAACAGCTCTTTACGCTTTCCCAAGAGCATCATTACCGTCACTTAGAATGATTTATTCTCAAGTGTTTTCGCGAAGTTTTTCCACCTTTTTTTATAACTTCGATTACACGAAACCTGTGACACTTGCATGAATAATTATGGTTGGTCGTATTATGTTCTTATGAAACGAAAAATTAAAGAGTCTAGAAACAAAAACTTCGCTCCTGACATTATTAACCATCTGCTGATAGTTAGTAATTAGCTACTCTAGTTTATGAAATGATTACAAACCTTAGAACAAAGTAATTTATAAGATGTCGTTAGAAATTCGTTTTCACGGGAATTATGGTATAGCGGCCCTATCAAATAACCATTTTCCATTAACATATTTGGTGTCTGATAGCGAAGAACAAACGTCGCTGCAGACACCAAAGACGTTAATTGCGAATGGCTTTTTCAAAAGGCACTATATATCATATCATCATCATACCACATTAAATATAAAATATTGGGAATAACAAAATACGCAGGCTAGGGGAAATCAAGGACCTTGGAGTATTGTTTGATCAAAAACTCACATTTGTACCCCATATAGATTACATTATTCGTAAGGCATCAAAGATGTTGGGATTCATTGTTCGGACAGCAAAAGTGTTTAGGAATAATAGATTAAAAATTCAATTATATTACAGCCTAGTCCGAAGTCTGTTGGAATATTGCAGTGTTGTGTGGAGACCCCATTATGCGACTCATACACTTCGATTAGAAAGGGTGCAAAAACGTTTTATGTGGCACATTGCGTATAGTAGTGGCATGGCGAAAAAATACAAATCTTACAAGTCAAGATTGCAAAAATTTAATGTTCAGTCGTTGGAAAACCGTAGAAAACTCTTGGACATTTTATTTTTCTTGAAATTACTGCGTAATGAAATTGACTGCCCTAAATTGTTGCGGAAAGTTGGTTTTCGAGTGCCACGAACTTGTCCTCGTGGTCAAATCACTCCTTTATGTCCACCATTACGTAGAACTGTAGCAGGTGCAAACTCTCCATTACCTAGGATTTGCAAAACAGTCAATGAATATTGCAGTTACTTTGATATTTACGCTGACTCACCTAACAAGTTTCGCAAAATTTTTTCAAGACTTTAAATAGACTAATTTCTTTTTTTTTGTATACAGTTTACTTTTTTCTTTTTAAATTTTGCTTTTAAAATAGGTATCTATCCTCATTCAGTTTGTTTTTCTTTGTATTTTTTAAAATTATTTTAACACATTCTATCGATTTTTTAATGCATGAGGTGTTTACCTTTAATTGTTTGATACAATTATCTCTTAATTTAAGTGTTTAACCTGTGAAATGTTTTTAAATTGTATGCAAACGTTGGTAAACCAAATAAATAAATAAATACCTACTAAATGGCTTTTTTGTTGTTTAACAAAAAATTAAAAGTCAAGTAATACGAACTTCTTTACTAAGCCCTATCAGTCCGCTTGTAACATCACCAACTGACTACTAGTTGATACTATAGCTACAACACGTACGAAACAACAAGAAGACGTCACAGTGCGAGGTGCACAATTAATTCCTACCTACGGGTTTTAGTGTATGATAGAATGTCATATCCGGTAAAAAAGTGATTTGTATCACTTCATTCCCGCGTTTGATATACCACCATGTACTTGAGGATTTTTTCAATCCCAAACCACAAGTAGTATCGCGTAGCGTCATATCTGGGAAAGTAATTTACATAATTCAAATTTGAACCGGTACCAAAAATACAGGTTCATATTTAGCGGTTCTTCACCAGATTAACATATTCATGCAAAATTCAGCTCAGTTCATAACCGGGAAGTGGATCAACTTTGATTTGTAAGATTTCATTACAAACATAGCTATAAGTGACACTAAATAGAAGCTTGCGATAATGTAGTAGAACTATAAAATAAACGAGTGAGAAAGATATGACACAACGTACGTGTCACACATTTCTCACTCGTTCTAACGTGTTAAGTAACATATTGTCTGGTTCAGGTAAAATTTAGCAAGTAGTGGTAACGCCTCCGGTACCGGTATTGCACAAAGGACAAAAGTACCGGTTCACAAAAATATCGGTATTTCAAGCCCTGGAATAATTTTCGCCTGTGTGGTCTAGTGATCCAGATGTTGGACTTGACATCATCCTGGGTCGGGCAACAAAAAGAAACTATGGTTTGTATAAAAAATGTTGCTCGGGATTGGACGTGTGCCCGGTTTGGCGATAGGCTTGCCAGATATGCCAGATATGCCACTGTGGGATTTAGTGTCTACGGCTAGTCGTGGGTACCCTGGTTGTGCCTCTGCCTACCACTTCGGGAATATGGGTGTGAAGATACTTTTTTTGGTATAATTTTGTTCTTACACTTGACAATGCATCATTTAGATTTGCTATTCCCCAAACCGCCCGCCTTAATTCGTTTTCAAACCAACCGTAAACGTTTCGTACATATTTTTCAATTCAACAGCTTTTTTCTCCTCCCAAGAGCGTCATTACAGTCACTTAAATTGATTTATCCTCAAGTGTATTCACGAACATTTACCGCCGGTTTAAATAATGAACTTCGATTACACAGGACCAGTGATAAGGTGTATGAATTATGGCCGCTCGCGTTGCTTTTATTTACTATCCGGGCGCTCGTTAATCTTTTTTTTTCCGTTTCACGTTTTTGAAAGCGTTTTTGATATTTCGCTGAATTGTGTCTTTTGGTATTGCATATTGGAACGTTATTTATTGGAACTGATTCCAATGCGTAAATATTGAGTGCATGGATAATGTTTGTATGATGCAAGACGTGACTTATATGTCCGCTTTTTTCAGCTAATAATCGAAGCTGATGGGTCCAGTGATGAAAAGAAATACACGCTGCCTATAGAAAGCAAATCTTCAAAGAGCAATCTGCTAACCTGATTTTAAATTACTCAGCCTCGTACTTAGCAAGAGTAAATTTTCCGTTTAACAAGCAATCCGAACAGGAACACGAGCACTGATACTGTAGCGTTAAAAAAACCAAGAGCAAGAATCAATGCATCTATTCTGACTGACTGACAGTGTAGTACAAATTATATATTTCATAGCTGTTACCCGCAGCTAGAGCTCTCCTATCAACTGTACATATAATTGTGTAAAAAATTAACTAAAATCGGTTAAGTAGTTAGGGAGTCCTGCGCGAATTACGACTCCATTAGGGTTTCGGATTATTTCACCAACATTACAATAAATGATGTTCGAGACCACTGGTGGCAGAACGAAGAAAAATATAAGTAAATGGCAGACGCGAACATACGACTTACTACTTTGTTCAGTGTCCGATAACCACTCACCAGTCTAAGTTTCTCACGTCATACTCGCCTCACCTGTCCGCGCATTAAATGTCATATTATTTATTACAAGCGCGCGCGGCTCTCTCGACGAAAACCATTACTGCTAAAAAGATACAAAAGCTATATTTAAATTTATTTTAAAAATACTCACGGAAAGTTTAAAAAACAAAGAGTTCGAATTACTTAAATTTAAATAGCTTAAATTAATGGTAAAAGGCGAAAAAAAGATGAAAATTGTAAATATTAAAAAAAATATCATACATATATATTTTTTGTTTCGAGTTTTATAAGCGAAGTATATAAGTTACAGGATATTATTATTTTAAACTATTATTGAACATCTTATATGCTTCAAACAACACCAATATCTCAATTTAAATGTTTAGTTTTTGTCAACAAACACTTAACAAACTCGTACGCACTCAAACCATACTGGCACACTGTCACATTCACATATTTTTTTTCATGACATAAAGTCGGTGTTTCACTGATGCCTAATGTTTGCCCTGATAAATAATTAAATATTGTTCCATCTAGTGATTTTCAGTTAAACTAATAAGATATTTAGAAGACGTAGTGATTGATAAAACAGAACGCTCGATAATTTTATTATGAGTTTCACCGCCTCAACTATTCCTGTCGCCATAACGATACTGTCATGTTTCGGTAAGGGGGGAAGGGTAGCCCTACCGGCTACTCTACCCCCCTAACGGAAACATTAGTTATATTAAACTTGCATCATTGGCCTTCCATCTCGGCGTCAGCCGTCAGGATAGCGACGCACCTGAAACATGTCTCTTACCAAAAAGAGAATTTTGTGCTTTTTTCGATATCTTATCAATTAAAAAAACTCTTGTTTTCTATACATACATACATATCTTCACGCCAAGTCCCTTACAAGTTAGGCAGAGAGTATGGAGTACTAGAATCTTATGATCCTTGTTTTCTATTATGTAACATAAGTCAACAATCGTGGTATGCTTGTTGTGCGGTCATTGATTCAAAATATTTTATCTGTAATGAGAAAATTTGTAGAAAGTTCTCCACGGAATTTGGACTAATCGAACATTTTCCTAACGTATGTAATCACAACAGCGTATTCACAATTTCAGGACTTGTATTAGACACTTGAAAAGGGTTCAAAAATATTTTCGAAATAGCATTTATGTGGTAAAAGATTCGGAACGACTCACCGGATGGATACTACCGTCTTACCTATTTCTGCCGCCTTAGCGTAATCACTTGTCGTTGACGTGTTCCGGTTTGGAGGATAAGGTAGCCGAAAAACTTACTTTTGCTCGAGTCCTAACAACCAGGCCTAAGGTTGGCAAAGCACAATTACCATCTTTGTTGTCTCTATGCGTCGTGAATTTCTTATCGTCAGGAAATGCGTCTGCTTGTTTGCCTGTCAAACTCAAAAAAAAATAAAGGTAACAGCTCCAGTAGTAAAAATAAGTCAAGGACTACGCAAATGTTTTATATTCTTACCAGTACGTAACCGATGCAGTGCTTATATTGCATGAAATATTCACGTACCTGCAAAAGAAATAACTAATTAGATAATGGTAACATATAAACAAAACATAAGTTAACAAAGAAGGTACCGTCACAATATCTGTGCGTGGAATAAATCATGTGTTTTATTAAGAGGCGACCATAGGTTATCCATTCATATTCGTTCCTATAA
The DNA here is from genome assembly GCA_002245475.1 of Calephelis virginiensis. Lineage (NCBI taxonomy): Eukaryota > Metazoa > Arthropoda > Insecta > Lepidoptera > Riodinidae > Calephelis > Calephelis virginiensis. The sequence continues at coordinate 130,376 of NJDC01000064.1, read as the reverse complement.
CAAGCGAACCGTAATCCGTAAGTATAACCATTGATAATTTGTCTAGAAGTGACGAAACATTACCCATAGTTACCGATAATTTTTCGAGTCAACAGTCTAACGAACGACAGCAGTAGTAATCTTTTTTACTATTTGTACAAAAAATTACCTACCATTCGTAAGCAAAACGAAACGTTTTTTTTAAATATAGGAACCGGACATGAACCGATGATTGCCATTATCTACAATATCACTGGTGGAGAGTGCAGTGTAGTAACCTGCCCAGGTTAAGTCTGCCGCCCTAATGCCAGTTATGTCACAGGGCATGGTAGACAATAGACTTGAACAAAAATGGCTGATTTCACCAATTATATTGAAAACTGAGCTTAGTAAATGAGTTCATTTATCAGTTTCTATCGTGAGTTTAGGTAGTGATTTCGTTCATAAGCTACTGCAACCACTCTTTTAACATTGATGAAATGCTTATCCCCATCCTCTGCGAACCTATTTACCACGTAAAATAATTTTACAATAAAACATTTACAATAACTAAAATTTCTCTGACAATAAAGCATCATCTGGACGGTTGTAATCACGCCTTCCACAAAGGTGCTTTGGTGAAAACTTTGTTAGAAACAAATCAAAATTTGGATTAAATCTTCGTTCCACACGGGTGTAAACCAATGTTTTATAAGTGTGGAACCCCTATAAAATTGAGATGACTGACACTCATGAGAATTGCGTTTTTACGTAGATCGCGTTTAAATTCCACGGTGTAATCCAGCCTAAGTCTAACACTTCAACCACATCACAGCGAACGATAACATCTATAGTGTCTATATCCTATAGTTGTAACTAGACATAAAAGACCTCTCCTGCCAGGCAGTGTGTAACAAACACCGTGACCAACCTCGCGAAGACACGACCAACACTACATTTAGCATTACACTATATGCATTTCTGGTCTAGCGGTCCAGGATTTGGACTTGACTACATGAGGACTCGGGGTTAAATTCCGGGTCGGTCAACAAAAAGAAAATTTTATTTTTCCAATTTTCTAGCAAAAAAAATTTGCTCGGGATCAAATATATTCCCGGTTGGCGACAGGCTTTCCTTCTATCACATTGTAGGACTTAGTTGATTCGGCTAGTCGTGGGTGCCCTAGTTGTGCC
>NJDC01000064.1:94272-109733 GCA_002245475.1 Calephelis virginiensis | reverse complement strand
TAAAATGTCATAATAGACAATAACCTTTACAATTCTAGACTTAGACAAAGGGCTTGTATTCAATAAATATAAAGTTAACAATCATTAGCATACAGAAATGATAGCCAATAAACTGGGGATTGTTTTAGCTATAAATGCTGTTTAACAATAACACTGATAAAGACAAACATTCCTACATTACTAAAATTACATTACTACATTAATAAAAATGAATTGCGTCGTAGTGCTGTGTGTCTGATCACCAGGATTGCTAATACCACTTTACCATTTTTACCGTAGCGTTAGTGCTCGTCATCATTGTGTTCCGTGCTGAAGTTTAGAAGTGATCTAAAATTAGCGACGGGTAATTGGATAGCCATTATTTTTTTTATGCGATAGGTCAGTGAACAAGCACATGATTCTCGTGATGATAACAGACAACCGTGGGCTTAGAACACCATAGATGTTACAGGTGCTTGGCTGTCCTGCGGCCGGGTGTTAGTCATAATGTGCAAGTCTACCGGCTACCCTACCCTCCAGATCGAAACATGACAGAGTTATTATGACAACAGGAATAGATAAGGCAGTGGATTCCTACCCGGGCAAATTCCTGCACAGCACCTTAACACAAATACAACTTATAATAAAATTCTCGAGTGAGGTTCTAGCAAACAATTCTAACCAATTCTGAACAAAGTAGGAAGTTGGTATGCTCGTGTACTATATTTATCATCTATATAGGAGACTAGCTTCCGCCCGCAACTTCATCCACGTAGAATATAGCCTATAGCCTTCCTTGTTAAATGGGCTATCTAACACTGAAATATTTTTGTAAATCGGACTAGTAGTTCCTGAGATTAGCGCGTTCAAAAAAACAAACTCTTCAGCTTTATAATATTATATATAGTATAGATAGGATACCTTTTATTATGTTCGATTGTAAGGAAACTAGTAAATACAACGTTTTAATTTTTCCCATACAAACTGAACGGGCGGAAAGAATTTCGCGGGAACAGCTAGTTTACTATAAAAAAAGTATACAAAATGCCGTCTTACCGCAAAATTACTCTCCAAGCAATCTCTTTCAGACCAGAAAAGACAGGAAATTGAAGAGTTAGAAAATAAAACTAAGGAAACAAAAACTTTGAACGTAACAAAACTAAAAAAAATGTATAGCTATACAAATCAATTACATTGACTCGACTCTACACTTAACATTACGCAAACGTTTTAGGTTAAGCAACAACAGTCCTTGAAGGTAATTAACAAACTGTCGACAGGGGAGTGACGCGCCACAAACAATGGCAAGTGCGACCTCGTTGCAGGTGTTTAACTGGCATCTCTATCTCATTTCCTATGTGTAGCTTCTGATTGTGTCTGAAAGCGGAAAGCTTGTAAGCGTCTAGAAATTAATTTGATCACAACCATGTCTTTCATTCGCGTAGTACTTTTAATATTCGCTGACTTCTCATGTTAAAGTATTTTTTTAGTGTGCGAGTTTAGCAAACAAGCATAGGGATCTCTACGGTTATCTCTTATCATCTGAAGATACCATAGATATCACTGGTGCGTCGCCATCCGGTGGCCAAGATGTAAGGTCTATTGTGCAAGTCTACCGGCTACCCTACCCTCCAGGCCGGAACATGATAGAGTCGTTATGGCAGCAGGAATAAGTATGGCTGTGGATCCCTACGCGTGAAAGTTGCTGAACAGAACTACGGCCAGTGGTCATATTAGTGATAGCCTATATTTTTATCTGTGATCGACCCTACGAGTTGTCTAGCGGAGAGGCAGATGGGCAGCGGATCCGTACCAGAATGGGGAAAAAGTTTTTTTTAAACATGTGAAGTAAACATATTTTTACGCCAAGTCACTTACGCGGTAAGATAGGTTTGGAATTTGACATTTGCTCGTACTGTTTTTTTTTTATTAATATCAATATGTGCCATCACGTATTGAAATAAAACACCAATAAAATTACAATCAAGTACAAAACCATAGACAAACGCTGGATAAACACAAAATGCATGCACTCGTGACTGATTGGACGGGGCAATTCGTATCGGCGGTTAAATAGCCCCCCCGAAGTTGCGATTGCGACCATTCAGACGCATCCAATTATACCAGCTACCAAAATTATACATACAATTTTAATTTCATTAAAAACTATATGACATACAGCTTGCTGGATTTTTTTGTATTTTATCTATTGTACGGGCATCGACCGTACATTGATCATATGCTTAAGCATAATGCAGCAGTTTGGTGTCGCGGTCGGTGTCCGCGACTCACATGATTTCCACACTTTTCATCAGTTCGTATCAGACCTCCGCGTCGTGCGTTCTAATCAAATCAATATCATGATCCAATCATATTAATCATTAGCGTCGCTCGTCTAGCCCCTATTATAATCAATCAGTACTAATCAATCATAGAATCATTTTACTATAGTTTTGAGATAAATCAATAATCAGTGTTTGAGTCATAAGTGTTTGTATCATAGAACTTTATATTAAATAGTATCAGCAAGTCCCGAAAACTGTTAAATAAATGTTCAGGCATGAAATTTGGTGAGTAGGGTCACACCCTTTCCTAAGAGGGGTTGAAAATTTACATGGAAAATCGTCATTTTTTGCAATAAAAGACATGAAACTTTATTTTTGGGCGTCTTATTAAGAATGATTAGACACCTATTTAAGCGTTTCCGGAAATTCTACCCCTAGAGAGTGAAATAGGGGTTGAAAGTTTGTATAAAAGTCCTTACTAATGGGCTTTAACCAGAAAATATATTAACTTCCACGCGAGCAAAGCCGCGGGTAACCGCTAGTCTTTATATAATTTAAGCAAAAAAAACCTGACCCCGATAATTTCCTTACGTCGTCACGCTTTCGTGATTTATTTAAAAGAACTACGTTTATCTATATATTAACACGAGATGCCAAAACTTTGGACCCTCATTTATGTGTAGGAGAAGTGCAGAGCGCTAATATATTTAAGTAATAATGCTTATAAAGTACATTAAATTATTAAATAAAAACATAACTCATACTACCATACATTTGACACACACAAACAAATATATTAATGATAACGATAAAAGATCACAGGTGGCGCACAAAAAAGTTTGGAAACTAAGTAATTGGTCTGGAGAAATGAAGATGGCGTTCTTATCAACAAGATAATTAAATTTATTATGGCCAAATTTCGACCAATGGGCGACTACTAGTATGTATAATAGAAGAAAACTTTTTTCATCCATGCAAAGCACGTCCCTTCTAGTATGATTTAAAACGGTGAATTTTAGAAACAGCAATCGTAATTCCTTGAAAACCGTTAATTCTATTTTCTAATCAGACGCCAATCTAACACTTCAATCATTAACCAAAGAAGAAGGCAAAGATCAATCAGCAAGACTTCGATTACTACGGAATCCCTCTAAAGCATCTAATACCCAGCTGGAGGCTGACACTAGAAAAATTCACCTCCGGGAGAGAGTAATCAGTCAAGTTTAGCTTCTCATTAAGGTAATGGGGATGAAACGCTTTGTCCTCTAACGTATTCCGGTCCGCATTACCGGATCTCACTATTAGATTACTGGCCACCTGAATACGAGACGTTTTCGATTGATTATAGACTTGATAATCTAGAAGACATATTAATACAATGCAATTCAAAGTTAATTTCTAGGGAATCTTCACCTTCTTATTAATAAACACCTAAATACGAGAAGTTTTCGATAGTCAAGTCTAGAAGACATATTAATAGAATGCAAATCAAAGTTTTTTTATTTATTTATTTAAGTTAATTTCTAGGGAATCTTCATCGTCGTATTAATAAACACCTAAATACGAGAAGTTTTCGATAATCAACTCATATTAATAGGAAAATCTAAGATAATTTCTAGGGAACCTTGACCATCTTATTAATAAACAAGAAGAAAAGTACTCCATTGTTAAACCTGGTATGACAGTCTTCTTCACAACGTGATACGGACTATATTAACTTCATATTACTCCCTAAATTATAAATTGCTATTCTACATCTGTCATAATGGATTTCCGCAAAGTAACGCTTGATTTAATTACATACACTTTAATTAATATGTCTGTCATACATCAGATTTGGCTGTTATTGAGAAAGATAATAATAATTTTAGCTTAAAAAACATTGCTAAGACATCATAAATGTCAAACTGAATTAAATCCAGCTTCAAGTCACAGCTCATTTATAAAATTAAATACTTACGAAATACTTTCCCCTCAACTACTTTTAAAGATCAACTTACCTGCAAATAAAAAAAAAACAATTAAAAATACACAATATGTTTTTTTAATACAATTATTAAGAAATTGTTACGTGATAATGTGCTTCTGAGAATATTTTAGATATAACTAGCTGCTTACCCACAACATCATCAAAGTAAAATAGTTATGATATTCGTACAAACTTTTAACTCACTATCAAATTTCATCAAAATCATTCCAGTGGTTTAACGATTAAAGCGTAACAGATAAACAGAAACACTTTTGCATTGAAAACAGTAAAAATGGATGATGTCAAATAAAATTTCAGATAAAATATTAAGTAATTTTTTAAATTAAATTTCGGCGATCTGCACTCGAGACGACACTATAGACAGTTACTACAGTGCGACGATGTAGTCGCTAGTTTGGCCTGACTGAAGAATGTTTTCTATAACATAATTAAAATAGCAAAAATAATAAAAAAATGTTTTAGGAGATCCATTTTTAATACTTCAGAAACTGATAGCGGAATCACATTTTACAAATAAGTGGTTTAATTCCGATTTTGACTATCGAACGGTTAAGTTGGGTAGCACTGTATCAACAACATTTTAATGTCAAATTTACAGCCTTCATTGCCAGGTATAAAACTATATTACTACTAGAAATCACACTTCTGACAAAGGTTTGTAGGGTTATTCATAAACCCCGATTCATGCAATATTGAAAATTCAAATCGATTATGCCATTTTAGGCAACTACTGGTAGCACAATACAGGCGAATTATTAACATTTAGTTAATAGTAAACAATACATTATTTCATCGAATTGAATTGAACTTGAATTTATTTGTAGCTATATTTAATAATCTGCTAGTATTGCGTTCAAATGTACATAAAATTACGTATACGATTACAATTTCCAATTCGCATGATGTCGATATTCAAGAGTAACCCTGCCCATGTCCCTTGCCAAATATTGCTGACTCTTTCTTATTTACCAACCTCTCTTTCTGAGAGTCTTGTGATGTCGCTTAACAAAGAGGTCGGTAAGTTAGAGGGAGACTGCAATATTAATATAAAAGTGTCATAGATTTCGAAACTTAACTTACCGAACATAATCTGTATCAGCTCATGGTAAAGGTTCAGATCTTTGTTATGTTAGATCTTTGTTTGGAACGTAATCTCTGGTAGTAACATAGCTTCATATATTTGATTTTTCCATCGTCGACGCTTGGTAAAACTTGCAAATATTGATATTTTAAGTAAGGAAACACTTGTACAGTAGTACTATTTAAATTATGCGCTTCGGCTATATTCGTCAAGCTTTGGAAATCCGAATGTATTTTAAGGATATCTTATATAGAGTTGTTATTACACATAATTAATCATTTCGCTTAAATTTATATTAGGTCAGCCAATTTAAAAAAAAAGTATAATTTAAATAGGAGTACCGTACCGTTTTACGTATATTATATTATTTGAACGAAGTTCCTTGCGGCAGGCTTGGAGGAGATAGGGATTTTGATGCGCGACCGAACTGAAAAAAATGTGATAGTAAAAACCGTAAGAAAAAGTCCGTGGAATAAAACCGTAAAATGAGACGTGCGCAGGCGTGACAGTCGTATACACAAGCGAGTAGTGTATACTACCTTTCTCTTTCTCCCTCTTTCTTTTCATTCTGTCATCCCTTCTGTTTCCACTTACCACTCCATCCCGCCAATGCACAGTATATACTCATGAATTGTGTCGATTCTACACTAGCCGAAATAACTTCGTCCCTACCTGGTGTTCCCACGACACTACATTTATATTCCTATAGGTGATACCATAATTTATTGTTTAAATTATATTATTTTAAAACTTAAACTCATATCCCACCGGTGAATATACTTGATATATGTATAAGATGATAATTGTTGACACATGACATAATCCGATGACTCCAGACTATTACGCATTGTCTACACTGAGTAAACATAAACGGCGACAAGGTTCCTATAACAGGTTAACGAGATTAACCCATCAACATACGCGTGGTATCTATGAATAATATATTAATGACCAATTTTATTGAATAAGGCGTCATTTTACGGAATTCCATTATAATTCACGGCAAGTCTTTTACAGCATACGCAGAGAGATTTTTGCACATTCATTACTCTTTTCATACAAACACGCCGGCTTCGTATATTTTTTCAGAAGCAGAATCAGAAAAATCTTTATTCACGTATCACTTGTACGGTTACAAGTTTATTTTTCTTCATTACCACCACCATCTTTTTGACACCACCATAATACCAGGACGATTTTATCGATTGGGGGGATAATCCTGCAATTAATCTTGTTCCAGCTTTGTCAATGCAAGCCTTAGGAGAGTGCGTTGTAGTTCCTTAGCTATCTGCTGCAGAGTTGCAATGTAAAGCCTAAATCCAGTCCTCCATAACTAGACGCAACAAACTGGTTGGCTTGGCCTGCCCTCTGACAAAGTATAATAGCTGAGATAAATAGTTGACAAACATCATTGTGTCACCATAATCATTCGAACTGTGGCGGATACGGGTTAAGCAATGAACACTTTATTAATATTTTAAATCCTCGCCTCCTCTATGAAGGAGTAAAATATGTGTCAGACACTAGTATCGACCCTCATCACATTTTGTGATATAACTCTTTTAAGTACAACAGGTACGGGTAAGCTATCACTACTACTTCATTAATATTTTTAGAATCAATCTCACCGTGTCGTACCTAATAATTATAAGACAGACAAGTGTCGGCTTGTCACATTATTATGATATAAAGATACGGATACGGATACGGATACGGGTTAAGCTGTGATTACGGCTACAGCAATATCTGTAGGTGATTCAAGTCTCTACCACACGCCGCGTCAGATAACGCGGCTGAGATGGACAGGTGTCGACCCTCCTCACGTAATCATGATCCCTCCGGGGATTACGGACACGGGTTCAACGGTGATTACTATATCAATATTTATTTAATTCATTAAAGTTGCAATTTTACTTATCTAATATTTATACATTTTGAAAATATTTCACAGGTTTTTCAAGAACATCTTTTCAACCCCTCGTCCGAGATTCATTTTTGGAACGAAGTTCCTTATTGCGCGTTGTGAAAGGGGGCTAGACGGAAAAAATTCTCACGAAAAGTAGTCACGACATTTTTTGCTTTAGTTATTGTAAGCTGTGCGGCCGAGCGCAAGTTTCTTTGTCTGATAGAGGTTTGATTGATAGAGGTTGAGAGGGGGCGGGGGGGGGGGGTGAGAGAACTTCGTTCAATCCGAGTGTCCCTTGACACCTCTTAACTTTTTTATATCTGCGCGTTGGTCTCATCGTTATTTCATACATAGATATCTACCTAAGCGATGTAGCAAATTTGTTTAGTTATATTAAATATTAGGAAATAGTACCACATACATTTTTGATTCCCTTTGTCATGTTTAAATGTTTCTGGCGTTTTTTCATACAATTTTCATAATTTTCACAGGTTTTTCAAGAATATATTATTGTTAACCCTTTATCCGATTTTCGTTTCATTTTTATATGTGCGTGTTGGATATACTGGTGGCAGACTGTTGTGCAGCAATTTTCCCTTACTTACCTATTTCTGTCGCCATAATCGCTCTGTCATGTTTCGGTTTTAATGGTAGCCGGTAGACTTGCACAATATGCCTGACATCCCGGCGATAGGTTAGCCACGCACCCATAACATCTATGGTGCCTATAGGCCGCGGTTATCTCTTACTATCAAAAAAGTCGTCTATTTGTTCGCTGATATCTCACATAAAAAATATAACAAAAATATCACCCTATTTGATTACCGTCCTGAATGAAGCTTGAGTATGTCGCCGACTCTGACTGAAGACTACATCCGTCGACCCGTCCATAGGGATCACCAAAGATTCCTAGCAGTCCAATCCACTAATTTATTAGAAACTAGATGACAGATCTATGGTTTTGCCAGCTAATTATAGTCATTAAGCTTTATCGCGGAAACAAGTGAAGACAAAAAAAAAGTATCTTCACGCCCATATCCCCGAAGAGGTAGGCAGAGGCACAACCAAGGCACCCACGACTAGCCGAAGACACTAAGTCCCACAATGTGATAGGTGGCAAGCCTATCGCCAACCGGGCACATATCCAATCCCGAGCAAAATTGTTTTTTTATTAGAAAAATGGAAAAATCCAATTTTTCTTTTTGTTGGTCGACCCGGGATTCGAACCCGGGACCTCATGCAGTCAAGTCCAACACCCGGACCGCTAGACAACAGAGGCGAGAAGTTAAGACATTTGGTTGAAAAGTAAGATAGCTATTGCCTTCTTCAATGTTTAAAATATTTCTATGCTAAAAATCATTGACACCGGTCAAGTGGCTTTGACACGAAAACGGAACAAACATAGGAACACACATTTTGTCGCCTTGGAGGCCAATGGACCTAAGCCACAGTTTTTACGAAATGAGTTAAATGCATTAACGTATTCACAAATAGCCATAGTTTATGTGAGTCAATAGATTTAACCGAAATCATAATTGTAAACAGTTTTTTTTATTAATTTGCCAATAAATGTAAGTGTAGTTTCAATGAAAGCTAAAAAGTCTATGCCACTTAGTTTCAATTAAATTTCAATTAAGTTTTTCAATTAAAGCATTCAAAGGTTACACATATTAATGATCTTAAGTAAAATATTGAATCTTCTACTAAAACGTGACGCTGGCTTATTTTAAAATAACTGTTTTTGCTCGCGTCATTTATTTTTCAAACGTCCATATCTCAGAAGTGCATTTCAGTGGTATAGCTCCATTACCCTCCAAGTCGACGATTTTCGAATTTATAATATTTTTAGGCATTAATCAGTTTAATAGATCCCTTGGCTCTTTGTCAACTATCACGTTATTATAAATCTTTATCGCTATCATCGCCAAATAGTGAACTTCATAAACTGAATAACTCTGTTTCTTTAGCTATTTTCTTTATATTTCTGTACACAATTAAAGAAAGATCAAATCATTTGTTCAAATAAATAACCAACACAAAATACATATGATATCAAATGACGTGGTCCCGACGTCCTTTCTAATACAGGACACAGTAAGTAGTGACCGTATCGTGTTCTTGGCGGACATAAATAAACATTTTCCAGAGAAATATTGAAGCCACAAGGAAAAGCCAACGCCACGTGTCAAATGACGCCGTAATATTCACGAGAGAATCGAATATATGTAACTTTTGAGTTCACCTCGCCTTAAAACACTAATGCGTTCAGTTGGCACGGAGAAAATATGCTTTGATGCGTTATAATAGAGTTTAAAATACAATAGCGTGTGATCCGTCAAACGCGAGTGCCAAGATATGTTTGAGCATAGTGGAAATATAACTTATGCAAAGCCTGCCTAACATGAAAGTAAAACATTGCGAAACAATGTTTGTGCAAGTTAAAGTACTCACACAATCGAGAGCAACAACAAACAAAGTTAAGAATTAACAAAGGATGGCGCGCACTGAATCGGATAACTTAATTTCTGATTCAATTACAACAACAAAATACGCGTCGCATTACTCGTACATCAAACTTTACTCAAACATATGTTGATGTTATTAATTCTTGCAAGTTTTGAGAAAATATTTTCGTATACGCTACTTTCGACGTGATTAACAACTTAATATTGCTGCAACAGTTTTAGATCTCTTCACTACATAGTACAACACAAAGTCGCTTCCTCTGTCCCTATATCCCTTTGTATGCTTAAATCTTTAAAACTGCGCAACGGATTTGATGCGGTTTTCTAATAGATAAAGTGATTGAAGAGGAAGGTTGATATGTATGTTAATATCTATATTTCATAACCGTGCGAGGCCGGGGCGGGCCGCTAGTATTATATAAAGATCTATTTCAGTACGTTAGTCTCGCTAAAATTTGGGAACAGCTGGTTAGATTTGGCTAATTTGAAATTGGAAGTCCAAAGATAAAAACAAAACAAAGGCTTAAAAAATAAAAACAAAGGAAAATCTGCAAGGAAGCTAGGAGAAACAACTATGTTTACCTATACAGACTAAACGGGTGTAACGAAGTTGCCAGGACAGCTAGTAATTTAAAAAATCGAATAACAAAATTGTGTTGTACATAACAGAATTGTTTAATGTTGCAGCTACATATCTCTTCCAGGTAGCTCGTATATTTTTACCAATACTCGCCGTATTGGTAAAAATATAAATCATTACTAACAAGACCACTGGTGGTTGAGTGATGAGAGCAACTTGCCCGGGCTAAGGGATCCAACGCCTTACCTATTCCCACCGCCATAATAACTCTGTCATGCCTCGCCTCTGTGGTCTAGCGGTTCAGTTGTTGGACTTGACTGCATGAGGTCCCGGGTTCAAATCCCGGGTCGGGCAATAAAAAGAAAATTGGATTTTTCAAATTTTCTAATGAAAAAAAAATGTTGCTCGGGATTGGAAATGTGCCCGGTTGGCAATAGGCTTGCCACCTATCACATTGTGGGACTTAGTGTCTTCGGCTAGTCGTGGGTGCCCTGGTTGTGCCTCTGCCTGCCCCTTCGGGGATATGGGCGTGAAGATACTTTTTTAACGCCTTACCTATTCCCACCGCCATAATAAATCTGTCATGTTCAGGTCAAGAGGAAAAGTGTAGCCGAAAGACTTGCATAACAGGTCTCTAACATCCCGGCTACAGGACAGCGGCACACCTGTATATATCTATGGTGTCTTTAGGCCACGGTTATTTCTTAACATCAGGAGAGTTAAGGGCTTGTTCGCTGACGTCTCAAATAAAAAAGAATAAAAAAATATTATGCGTCATCTCCACACCAGATTTACACCACTGGATAGCTAAAGGATCAAACAATTTATAACGATTTGTGAACTCTGTTTAATATTTTATACTAGCTGGGCGGACAGACGTTGTCTTATCCTAACTATGAATACTGGATTTCTTTTTCACATGCAAGGTTCATATTCAAGTGACATCGTGTTATCTTACATTATATGACATACGCCTTATGCGATGACCAAGGAAAACAGAGTTTTTTTTAAGATAAGACAGATCTAGAGTCTCCGAAACCAGCGTTTTTGTATGTAAAGAGTAATGAATGTGAAGGAAGTCAGACAGGTCTGCCAGGATCGTGAGGTTTGGTACTCGAGAGTCTCTGTCTACCCGTAAGCGACTTGGCGCTAAGATATGTATATGAAACAAAATAAATAATCTTAAGAACAGTATTACTACAAAAAATATACCCTAATTTATGGTCCCAATACCATTACCATGCGCAATTTAATGGTTATTTTTTCAAAGATTAAGATCTGATTCCGAGAAGGTAGTAGGGGGGGTGACTGCGTACGTGCGAGTGTGTGTGTGTGTGTGTTCGTCTGTAGTACGATAACTTTTAAACAGATGGATCTATATTAATGCGGATTTTTTTTCTTGAAAGCTGACGTTTATTATGTTCTTAGCTACATACATTTTGGTTTTGTTGGATTTCGAAAAAAAAATAATTTTCGTACAATAATTAAAACATCTTCTTTTGTAAGCGATAGTACCTATAACAATAAAGCGTACAATCAAATCAAAAAGTCGTCATTTAATTAACGTCTCCGTGCGAAAACTTTTAACGTAAAACAAATTAAAGTACTTACTTACGGCTCTACTTATTCTATCATCACACTTGGCAAATTTGGCAAAGATCTTAAGAAAGTTAATTTTAATGAAAGTGTGATACGAAATTTTTCCCATTAGTACGTCGAGGAATTTAATTTGAAATGTATATCTTAAACAACAGATAACGCGAGTTTAAGAATATAGGCATAATGTTTTTAAGGAAGCTACGCTACGATTTCGTTCATTTATAAATTACTAGCTGCATCAGCAAACTTTGTTCCACCCGTTCAGTTTTTTTGGTTTCTTTTTTTAATATTAATTTTCCTTGTTTCGTCATAGTTGAACGGGATAAAACATATCCTTAAGACGTCTCCTGGTTTTAAGCTATCTCCCTGTCAATTTACAGCCAAAACTTTTGAATCGTTCTTGAGTTATAAATACTGTAACTAACACGACTTGCTTTTATATATTATGTACACGGCTACTACTTCTGCTGCTACTACTACTAGCTGCTACGGCGAAGTTCATTCGATCCGTTCAATTTGTGTGATAAAAAAATTTAAAATATATTTTTTTCTATTTTCGTCACAGATAAATACGAACTAATACGACTAATTAAATAATAATAAATACGACTTTCGTTTATATATTATGTAGACTAGGTGCTACGGCGAACTTCATTCCACCCTTTCATATTGTATGGAAAAAATAAAATGTTGTTTTTCCAAGTTTTATCACAGTCGAACGTGATATAAAGTATCCGGTGTCCGTCACCTGGTTCTAAGCTACCACCCTATAAATTTTCAGCCAATTCGGTATAGACGTTTTTGAGTTATAGACTTCCTTTAACTTTCTTTTATATATAAAAATATATGGTAGTGATAAGATTCCTCCGGTACGTGTGAAAGAAGAATTTAAGAATATCAACTTGTAACGTTTTAAGTAACATACAATGATACATATTCTGTCCCTATAATATTACTGCTCGCCACTTTCGAATTGCGATTTTAGAAGGTTGGATACTCAGTAAAACGATAGACGCTATAGAACTATAGGCTCAACATTCCAGCCTAAGGTTGGCAATGCACAATTTCTTTGATGTTTACTAGGGAAATTTAAAATTTCTTTTTCACACAAAATTATTTACGAATAACATCGAGTAAGAGATTTAAAATATTCAAAGATTGACATATTTGTACTAAAATATACGTTTTTATACAAAACTGCACACTGACTCTTACAAAAGAGTAAACTATGCTGCAAGAGCACTTTTCCATTCAAAATCCATAACAAACATCTAAATTCTCACAAGTATGTATGTATGTATTGTGTGTCATACATACCGTTAAAGTGTTTTGTGATTTGTGTAATATTAAAGCTGAATTTCACTGTCGAATTTAAATGCGATCAACTTAAAAGCATCATCCCGATAGTTATAATCACGCACCAATCACCTTCCAAAGAGATGACCTTGATGGAAAGTTTACTTTTACTAATGCAGTTTTCAATATGATCGTTGAATTCAACCCTTAAACAATAAGCTAGAAATATGCTTTACAATAACACTAATATTTCGTAATGACGGGATTACTTATTCAACTAATTACCTTTGTATTGTGTATAACTAATTAACTGGTGTCATTTGTTTTCTAGTTTATACAGCGAAGCTATAACATTGCAAGACTAAGCCGAAGACAACAATACGAGCTGAACTATTCAAACCACAAATTAGCAAACTCACACACAGACTTTAGTGTTTCAGAAACAATACTATATATCGTATTTCCTCGAGTTAGCTAACTAAATAGCTAGCTAAATATTTCAACTAGGCGATCTGAATACGTACCTGAAAAAGTAAAAAGTAGTGGGAAATATCCATAACAAAAAATAATTAAAAAAAAACAACATTCGCCTTTTAGACGCTGTTTGGTAGAAAAGTTGTTGACTTCTATTCTTGGAAGAATGGAAGAAGAAAGAAAGAAGCTCAGAACCAACACTGGAAAACGGAGTCGAGGGAAAGTTTTTTGGTCTATATTATTTTCAAGGCCGGAACATGTATGGAATAAGCGGCCAAGTACGAGTCGAACTCGTCCTTCAAGGGTTCCGTAGCCGCAAGTAACGTAAAACATTTTTTTTAAAGTTTCAGTTTAAAAAAGTTATTGTTATTGTTTTAACTGTATCATTCTCTTATTTAGAAATCCTGTATTTTCGGGGACACATTTTACCACTCTCGCACAAAAGATTCAGTAAAGAAATATTACTTTTTTCTATTTTTGTGTGAAAACCTTAGTGCGGTTAACAGAATGCTCTATCTAGTCACTAAGTTTCAACCGTTCCGTTCTTAGAGTTTAGGAAAAAAGTGGCTGTGACATACGAACGAACAGACTAACATGACGAATGTATAAAGATTCAGTTTTTTGCTCTTTACCCTGAAAAAGAAGTTTAGTGAAATATCAACAGACATACACAAAGCGAACACTACAATTAATACCATGAATCTGGAAGTAAATATTATGTGTTTATGAATATACTTTCAAAGCGCACGAATTAAAAGTTTTACCTTTTGTCTGTTTATGCTTTAGTGAAGCTTTTCCACAGACAAAGCTGCAGACAACAATACACGCTGAAATATATACCGGGTAGAGCCACTTATTAGCGAACCAGTCACTCACAGACTTCGTAAGATAACTTCTATACAATCAGAATAGCAGTGCAGTTTAAACCAACTTATATGACACGTGGAAATGTAGTTTGGCTTACGGCTTTATGCATTGCAATACTATTTTCAACGTTATTTAATAAATAAATAAATTATCCCAAGATAAATTACACAAATCCATTCCACCCCAAAGTAAGCAAATATGCGTGTGCTATGGGTGTTAGACAACGACTATAATATATATAAATAATTAATATATAAAAACGGTTGATAATCTTCATACATAAAAATAACCCCCATTTCGCCTGATCATCGCATCACCCCTAAACGAATGAACCAATTTTACTCTTTTTTTATGTTGGTTGTGTCAGGAGAAATTATGTATGAAACGAATAGTCGGGAAAATTGAGGGGACAATGGGATAAACAATGCTTTGATTTATACACTGCTAGTAGCTGTTAAAATCAAGGGATACGAAGTTTTGCGGGCCAGCTAGTATATATTATGTATAAATCGGAATAAATCTAATAATCACCCAGAATCGAAAATACATTGTTCATCACATAAATGTCTGCTTCCGAAAGAAATCGAACCCAGGTTCAAGATCGGTCGTAGAAGTATAATTTGTAATACTATTTTTAAGCAATACATAAAAAACTCAGACCCATTATGGGTGTTAGTCTACGATTCTAATATACAGGAATATTGAAATAGACACCAGATCCTGAAATTCAGACATTTAAATGTTCACCCCACAAAACTCTGCTCCCGTCGGGAATCGAACCTAAACCTTGCACTAGATTGGTGGCGTTAGGCTGGTACGCTAACCCTACAACCAAAGACTAATAGCTTTCTAATAGCTGCAAAAGGTTGAGGATATCACTTCAACTGTATTTGTTTTGTATGTTTGTTACGCGATTGCTCGGTCAATTTGGCACTATAA